>JAWLRI010000879.1:1099692-1141396 GCA_034781795.1 Crypturellus tataupa
AAAATAAAATAAAATAAAATAAAATAAAATAAAATAAAATAAAATAAAATAAAATAAAATAAAATAAAATAAAAAGTCAGTTCTTCATCTTGGTAGGACAAACAAGAAGGGATGCCAAATTATCTTCCTCAAATGTAAATTACCTTTTCCTTATTGAAATAGATTTGCTCAATTACTTTAAAATATAAAAGTACCTTGCCTGCACCATTTCTACTACTACACTGAGAGGGTTTCCTCACCCGTTCCCTTTGCACAGAACTTTTCATCAGTCTTGTCACTTTGGTCCTACCCTGCCTCATAAGGTAATGGATGGAGCCCAACTAGACATGAAGATGTGCCATCCAGGAAACCAGACCAAAACTGGTATGTTTAAAAACATGTTTGAAAAAGAGCACAGGATGACAAGGAGGGGGAGTGGGGAGGAGAAGGGGGATGTTTTTCAGCCAGTGCTTTCCTTTCCCCCTTCTCCTCACAGGTGTTTGCTGCTGTCTAGCAGCCCAGAGAAAAATATATATAAAAATACATATATACACACATATATATGCATATATATATTTGGTGAGAAGGCAGGAAGGAGAAATGATAACCAGATCCTCATGGCACATCTGTCTTCAGGTCCTCATGGGAGCTACAGCTGTGCAAAGTAGGGAGGGTGAGAGGAAAGGGGATCCATCTTCAACTTTCTAGAGATGGAGTTATTTTAAGCAATATCTTTGAAACAAAAAAACATGTGTTCTCCAGTCTGTAAAGCACTGGGCAAGACTTAAACACAGGGCTGGGTTGCCCGGAGTTGCAAGCCCCGCCAAAGAAAATAGTGAGCTCTGAGGTGGGTCTGCAGCAAGTTGGTCACCAGTGAGGGAGCCACAACAGAGCCAAGTCTGAAGTAGTGCACCCTGATTGGCAAACAGGGAGCACAGTGTTGACTGCCCCTCAGGTATTTTCCTTCAAGTTTGCTGCTTTTTCAGGATATGCTGCTACTAGCAAACGTTCCATGATGCATGGATGAAGGATGAGGCTCACATACTGGGCACAAGTTTTGTACGCATTTCAGGTTGGAATTTACTTTGATTTGTTTTTGGATTTTTGATCTTCTCCAGTTGGCCGGACACTGTGCCAGTGAGGGGAGTGGTGACACATCACACTCTGCTGTGTTGTCGCTCTGGCTCTCTCACCCTCTCACCTCTGTGTGGCCAAGTCCAGTCACACACTGTGTCCCCGATTAGCAGTTCACACCATCTCACCTTGGTACCTCTTCTGCACCTATAAAAACCTACTTCCACAGATCCTCAAAGGAAGCATTTAACCACAGTTATGCACCAGGTACAGGTCTGGATATCAGCTTCCTCAAAGAAAGTGTTTTCAAGACAGGGAAACGCTGTTTCAATTGCATCACCAAATTCCAGGTGTTATTGTTAATTGAGTTGAAGAATCTATCACAGACCAAGAAGGAATTAAACTCCATTTTTCAAGTTTGAACAAATCAGTTGCTTTTCTGAAACAAGGTTAAATACCTCCTTATTCAAAGCTGTCCTATCATTTTTGACTGGATGGAAAATCATTTTCATATCCTTTAGTCCAGACATTATGGAAGAAGACTGGTGCAAGGGAGAATAATTCCCACCTACCTGTGTTTTCTGGAGTGCTCTCCCATGCTGTTGTAGTTCTTGGAAATCAGAGATATGTGAGAAATGGATGCCCAAAGCCAACCTACAGACTTGTGAAAGTAGTGTCAGAATCCTCACTATTTCTTTCGTCGTTCACTTCTTGAGAGTCGTACAAGGACATTTTCATGGAGGGAGGGAATCGGGAAATCAGGTAAGGGAAAAAAAAAAAGAGACATTTCCTAGGTTGCTTGGTATTTTAAGCTTCAGTTATGCATCTAGTTTGGTGGAAATTCTTAGGAGAAGTGCATTTGTATTCACTAAAATATGCAGACAGAGGACATCTAGACTTCATTAAAATGCCTTTTGGTAACTAGATGATTGTTTTACATTTGAATGTGCTCAGTGCCCATGACTTGTAATCACTGGGGAGCAGAGGGTGCTGAGCATTCCTGAGAACTAGCCCCAGGATGTATTTAGCATTGCATTGTCTCCTTAGCATTTTGCAGATTTGGCTGATTTTCAAGATCTATAAAGCATGACATTATATTATTTGTTGTATTTTTTTCCTTTGGTATGGATGTGTGCCAATGATGGAAGGGCTGGTATAGGAATTCATTTCAAAAGGAACCTTAAATCCAGTATCTTGTTTTTTGCAGGGGTATTTGTTTACATAAAAGGCTTTGTTATATGTTGCAAACACATTAGTAATATGTTTGAAAGTCTATCACACAGTAATTAATTCACATCACTCCAAACTCTTAGGTTAGTGATATGCCCGTATGACAGAAAGAGAAGTGAAGCACAGAGATTTAGCCTAAGGAAACTACAAGAGAGTCAGAAAAGGTTCTCTACTGTTAAATTGTAGCATTATTCTTGTATAGCATGGGAATTTGGGAAAAAAAAAAAAAAAAAGATACTAGGGATCCTAGGGATCAAGAGGAAAACCAGATAAAGATCAAGTGTGAGAAAAGAAGGCACTAATGGAGGGCAAGAACTTGTGGAAATGTCTGAGGATTTCATTTCAAAATACTTCTAACTGTTCAAGATTCTTCTTACTGTTTCCCTTCATACCTTTTAGAGCTTTCGAGAAATACTAATGAAACTGAAAAGCATTTTGTTTAATGTGTAAATGTGTAATACATGCACATGCCAAGAACTTCCATGTTATTTCTTCAGTAAGAATCCCATCACCTAGTTCGAGGTTCAGATCAAAAGGTGAGGGAAAGCAGTTAGACCTTCTCCTTTCACTACATCAGCTTTTTTTCGTTGATGCTGCGTTGTGCTTTGTTGTATTTTTCAAGTGACTGCAGAGCTTAAGAAAGCACTGTCACCTCAAGTCAGTTTTGCAACAATTTTGCAGTGTCAGTCACAAACTTGGCAAGTATTGGGATTTCACCAGTTTCTGGTTGAACATTCACTCAGCTAGCTCTTGTCTCATAGCCGTTCACTGCAAGGCTGACTATTTACTTTTAGCAAAATTAGAGTTTCTCCCTTTCTCTAAGACACTATGTGACAGATGAAATATACTTGGTCTGTCTGGCCTCCTAACCACTTGATTTTAGTGCATTAGAAAGTCAAGGACTGCCAAGGACTGATCATGTTCAGAGGAGTCTCTTTGGCGTGGATGCAAGCTATTGCACAGGTTTTGTGCAATACTCATCATCTAACTCAGCTGGAAGAAAGGGAAGCATTGCGACTGTGTATGTACGACCAAAAAATTGCTTATCATCCAGCCCTTAGGTCCTGCCATATATGGTGCCTCATGACTTGAAATCCAGAAATTATTTGAGAGGTCACCATTATACTCGGGATACTAGGCATTTGCATTTGTGCAGTGCAATTTACACTTACGTTACAGGACTATCACTCAAAGTCTTTAAAGAGCTCCAATTTAGAGCCTGCGATTCCACAAACCAATACATCTACAGGTGTCATGTCCCTCCAACTCTGTTTCCTTATCTCTTCCAAGTGCCCTACATACAGAAAAACTTCAATTCGCAAAGTGCTCTACATACAGAAGAACTCCTTCAATTCGCAAAGCCTTTAGCCATGGCAAGGAAAACCTTCTTTACCTTACCGCTGTGTTCCTGTTGCATTTCAGCTTCTCAGGAGTCTGGGTATTTAGTGTTTGGCTAAGCATTGCTCACAGTGCCTATTATTGTGAAACCAGGACTGTAAAGACTGTTGTGCTATGTTGTCTGAGTGCACGCAAGCTGGGGAAAACTTCTTTGGAAAGAAATGGGAGCCCAAGTTATTTTTATATAATATTTATATTATCTTTGGGTCTTGAAGGGAAAGCTATAGCATGCCTTAGAGCAAGAGTTCCCAAAAGTATTTGGCTCTGATATCAGAACAGGCAGCCGCAGCAGCAGCTCTTAGATATATGCATGAACAGGAGGAGGCATTTGGCTGCTTGCAGAATAAGAGCACACCACATCTTTGGGAACCCCTGCCTCAGGGCAAATTCACTGCCGTATGCCACATGTTTCCTTCTCTTCTATTAGTGAATTCTGATGCAAGGTTTTTGCTTAGTATGTGCAGAACAATTGTAACGTTTTGCAATAATACAACTCTGATACTGATAGAAATTTTAGACTAGGTGTCAGCTGACATAAGGTCCTACTAGCATGTTACTTGGAATACCTGAAGGACCTGCTGACTTCTAATTACAAGGATCCTGGTTTCAGCCTTTAAGTAATTGGCAGAGCACACCCTCAATGTAGCACCTGTGTGATGTAGCCTGCTAATTCCCTGCCAAAATTTATCTTAGCATCTGACTACCAGACATAACAGTTACCTTCAGTTAGGAAAAAATACTAACTGTGATGCTTAAAGATTATTACTGTTCAAGCAGCTGTGACATCATAGCTACAGGTAGCTACAGTACATTTCCTGTTGAAGCCTACACACTAATAAAAGAACACACAGACCTGAATCAAATCTAATTAGAGACTTCAGCTAAGTATTATAATTGTAAGGTCCTGTAGCAATAAAGGCAAGACAGGCTCTATAATAAAGGTAAAGCAAATTCATACAAAAATGCCAAAATGTGTTATCAAAAAAAAAATAGTATCTTTTGATATTAATCACATGTTGCACCTTGTGAAGGAACAGACTGATCCTGGGGTGCAGTGTGAGACAACTTTATTTTTGAAACCAACTTCTTTTTATACTTTCTTAACACAAATGTTGCAAAGCTTACAACCAATCAGCATCTTGCCACCCGCATGGTTGTCCCGGCTTCGTTTCCGCACGAGGCGGGGGGAGATGTTCTGCAGTCCTCATTTTTCAGCTCTGTCCCCCATCTGCTGACAAGACTGACATTCTGGTCCTTAACTATCTGCTAACAAGGCACTATTGTCTTTGAAGGAGCCCCACAATCACAAAGTTTGTTTTATGCAGAAGTGGCATAAAGTCATGCAGAGGATGTTGGATTCTAGTTAAACACCAACGGTTATAAACAGTAAATTCTTCAACTATTGTTTGTGACAGTGCCAAAAGTGCGCAGGCCTTGAACTCCTGCTTGTAACCCTTTAAACAGGAGCTGGGAGTCCACACACATAGATCCATGGTCATTTGGGAGAAGGCCAGTTAAAGAACCTTCCATTTCATTAAAAATAACCTTCCTGAGTCACTGTGATGGGCAAGTAATCCAAAAGAAGCAGGTAATACTGTCCTTCAACAGGAACAGTTCATGCATAGTTAGCAGGATTGGAAAAATAAGAGTGTAATGAATTTTTTTGTGTCTGGGTGGATAATGAATGCACTTTTAATGTCTGTAGGGTTTTTACAGGTGAAATTTGAGCCAGCAAATTGGCACTACACCAAGCCCAGCTTAGCTCCTCTCCCTAACTGGCTGCAAGGCACAATCATATTCTCTGTTTCTTCTCTCTCCTTTATCTCTTACCAGGGTAATTCTCCAAAATTTACATTAGCAAGCACATTTGAGGAGAGGAGTGAGATATGGGACCTTGCTTGTTTTTTGCTAAAGGCTTTACTTGAGGTCTTTTATCTCCTCTCAAGAGACATTGAGATCTCATTTACTTGGATAAAGGGAGCTGGGGAATGAAGCAGCCTAATGTTCCCTGCTCCTTACAATTTCTAAATAATTTCCATGCAGAGCATCTCCCTCTCTGCTTAGTCTCTGTCCTGAGAAGCAGAATTCTGTTTTATAGAGCTCTTCTTCCTGGAGCAGCTCTTCTGTCCTTCTGAGGAGATACTATGATCAGAGCCACAGGTAGAAGTGGTAATACAGAGAGGATGGGCTGTTGCTGTTGATTTTTATCATTTACAGTCAATTGGTGATATTGTCAGTGCATCCTTGGAGGTTATGCTATGTTGCTTGAGGGTCTTCTGGGCACCGCAGCTGTTTTCTCCCAGGACTGAGGCTCAGAACTGGCTGCAGGCACATGATGGAGGAAGGCAGACTGCTCATCCATGCATGGATGAATCTTGTAAGCCAGCGAGTCTGTGACTGAGACAGTGCTTTTGGTGCTTCCTGGGACTTGCAGTCCCTTTAAGCAACCTACCTGGCATCTGTACATCTGATGGAAGCACTGCGCTGTTCTTTTCCTTCTGGTAGGCATGTGTGGTTGTGTGAAGGAGATATTTTCTTTCTGCCAATGAGTAGAAGAGCCTCCTAGAAAACCACCCATTGACGTTTTTTTAACATGAGTGTTACCCACATTATCCCTGCCACAAAAACATAGCCAGTCTGGAAACAGACATTATGAAAGAAAAATAATGCCTCAGCACATCAGCCTCAAAGGTACAATGGGTTTACTTTCACTGTGCCATGGAACAAACAAGAAAGGTAGGGCTGCTGAGCTGTACTTCTGGACCTGACCTAGTATCGTATGAAAGCTTGTGCCATGTGGATATGCCAGTCTGAGCAGAGCAGTTGTGAGCAATCTGCTCTGTTTTCTCTTCCTGCTGCAGACATTTGCTGTTTTGCTCAGATTCTCAATACCTCTGCATGGTAACCTATCATGGCACATATGCAGTAAAACACTACAAAAACAACAGAACGATTAATGAAGATTCACACACACACACAAAAAAAAAAAAAAAAAAAACAGCTTTTTCCTGGTTTCCACAGTTTTATACCAATTGTTCTGACATTTGGAAGCATCTATTCCACTAGTCAATGTTAGTTCACCTTTCTCTGTTTTACCAGGATTTTTTATCACCTCAAAGTTGTATAGGATTTTGTGTCTTTTTTACTTTAAGAACATCATTGTAAATATGTTACAGAAGGTGACCACACTGTCCCTTCAATGCTAATAACTTAAGCTGAACCTTTGCCTCAGGTCAAAAAATGAAAATAACTACATTATTTTGTTCTTAACTCCTAGCGGATTTGTGTTTGTCAAAGAAATTAAATCAAATGGTAACCTCCATGTAAGAAACTCTCAAGCTTTAAATGCCACAAGAAGGCTTCTGATCAATTGGCTAGGTCATGTGCATCTCTGTACACAAACTATCTGAGGACTTTGAGTTACTCTCCAGCTGTTAATCCTTCTCTTTCCTCTCCTAACTAATAAAAATCATGCAATCCTCATGTGCTTTTAGCTATGGACAGGATGCTGCCTTTGTGGTCTGAAAGCCAGTCAATTTGCTGTCTTGATGGAAGGATTTGACATGGATAAAAACTCTGTTTCTGAGCCATGTCCTGGTTCAGGAAGAAGAAACAACTTCTGGGCCAGACTCCTCAGATAACCTGACCAGCTCAAAGAACCTGAAATGTGTTATGAGAAGCTTTTACTTAACCTTGTTTGGCTTGACTCCTCTGTGTCTCCCAAATTACATCGTATATTTTTTCTTCTTCACAGATTAACTTAGAAAAATACAAAAAAAAAACCAATAACCAAAAAAAAAAAAAAAAAAAAAGAAAAAAAAACTGAAGTGTCTGCTAACTTACTGGCTCACAATTTCCTGAAAGCAGTGGGGAATTTAAAAAACAGAGATGGAAAAGCCCTATTAAGTAATCTTGTCTATCCTCCTGCCAAAGCAGGTTCAAGTATGGGATTTATTAGCCAAACCACTTTTCAGTTTCCAGGTCTGTCTTTAAAGTGAGCAGATTGTATCTATGCTGGATAGTCCTAGAGGGGAAGAGTCTAATGATCTAAAGGCTTAAATATTTTCTTCATTCTCTAGAGCTTTATATGTTACATTCAGTCAATAAGATGGCTGTTGATAATGAGCACTTCCTGGGAAACTGGAGTTGCCCTAATCAATGATAATTATTAATGGGGTAGATACAGATAACTGTCTGAATATGAAAAGTAAACCCACTAATATAAACAAGATAATGAAGTCAGAAATGGTTTGCAAGGAGAAGATAATGTGATACAAACAGAATTTGATGACTGAGCAAAAATCAAGTATGATGCCATGAGGACTGGTTTATTTCACACTAATTAACCTTTGGATGAATTCACTCAGCAACTGTATTCATAGACATTTTACAGCCAGGCATACTGCACTAACAAAACAATCCTGGCTTCAAGGTATCGAGATATTCAGCCCAGCAACTTTGTCTACATTGTTCACATTGGTTCTGCTCCATTCCTTGTGATTGTAAACAGGATTCAGACTTCTATTCTATCATTTTATTTCATATGAATTCAGAGGTATTGAAAGGTGATGGCTTTTCTTTCTTAGATGGTGGCTTCTCTGAATACCTGAGTGAGGCAACAAGTAAGCAAGCTTCCTGCATTGTCCTAGTGGTTCGCCTTAGTCCAGAAAGCAGAACTCAGACTCCAGCTCATTCATTCTCAAGCCTATAAGTCACAGAGATAATTTGATATATGTTTAAATTTAAGGCATGGAAGTAATCATGATTGTTTATTCTTATAGCCAGCAGTATAATGTGGCATTAGTATAGTATAAATAGTATATGGCAAGCAACAACTTCTACAGAGATTTCTGCTCCCTCTCTTCTCTTTCTTCCCCGGGCAATGACAATAACATAATATCAACATTACTGAGAGGTGTAATATAAACATTCACAGAAGGGAATTTTGTTTATATTGGTCATTAAAGTGTATTACCTCTAATTGTATATGAGTTGCAGTTTATTAGTGATCATAAGATGTTGAAATACTCTGGTGGTGGATACCTGATTAGCTTCCCTTAAAGACTCCAAGAGGAGGAAAGCCTATTAGGCTTGTGACTTAGTCCTGTGGAGAGAATAGTGAGACCATCAGAGAAGTCTACTGCAAGAGCTGGTAGTAGAAGCATCTCAGGAACTCATGTGTTATCTGTGCTGGCATTTCAAAGGAATAAATTCACTGAAGGAACACTGGAAGAGCTAAATGATTCCACCAATTAATAATAAGGGGAGAGAAAGGGAAACTTTTTGAAAGCTAATGAGTGAAATTCATAAACATACTTTTAGCTTTGGATCATTGGTAGAAGGGAACCTAGAAAGCTGAGTGGCCTTTTATGCTTGTACAGGGATGACATTTGACATAAAAAGGATCTTTTGCAAAAAAAAAAAAAAAAAATGTAGGATAACTGCATACATGAAAACAACAGAAGGGCTTGATTTTTAGTTGTTTATTTGTTTATGTAAAAGTGCTTGAAAGGCATATTTGGGAAACTTCTGTGTTTCTTTCAAGACCTTACTCTATGTCCTAACATTTCATACCAATTATACATCATTATAACTCCCTTGATTTCAAAAAAAAAACCATATCCCAAGCCTTCCAAACCAAATATTTGAGTAACTTGCTTATTTTGATGGACACCAGTTTAAGGTGTTCTTCATTTAATTTAGTCTATACTGGAACAAGGAAAGGTAGTCTTAGCTAAAACAGCAGGGGGTGGAAACAGAACTTATATGAATTGACTCAGTTCCAAAAAGTCTAGTTTCTTGTTTGTGACAAGTAAAAAATTATGTCTCTTATTCCTTTAGTATCCATCTCAGCTTCCTTCTCATCTCTAGCCATACACCACTTGAATTATTTCTCTTATTCTTCCTCCAATTTAGTTTTGTCTTTTAGCTATACTCATAAAGCTGCCTCCTGCAAATGTACCTTTGACTCAAATATATTTATACTTTAAAGCACAAAACACTTAAATTCACAAATGCTATGAAGTCAAATATATTATAATCAGAAACTGCTGTCACAGTTTGTGACTAAGAAAGTACCTTGGAGGTAGTTGACTGTCATAGATGGTTCCAGATTTTGCTCTGAAGAAAGATACTGTTGTCACTTGCTTCTCAGTCTAGTGACAGGAAACACAGTATTTGACATAGGCTTTTGTGTGGTACACTGTAAAGACTTTAATGGCAATACATTGTGGAGAATGTCACGCATACAACATAATCAGGTATGTTAAGCCTTGATAGAGTATCTCCCAGGAAACAAAGCATCTCCAGAGTAGAATTCCAGTTCAACACATTGCTGAATAGATTTTATTATTAAAAATACATGATAAATTATAGGCCCCATATGCTCCTAATTTTACTGATTTTAAAAATAGAAAGTGAAAGCTCCCAGCTGGGTGCACAGCTGCTGCTAAACACTAGTAGAAACTATAGCCAGGAGTGTCAACTGTAAATGCAGCAACCCGCAAATCCAGTGGTGAGAGAGTTGCTCCTTAGTTTGCAGCTGGATCTTGTGTGGGGAGCCTCCTCCCACTGCCTGAAGGGCCAATGGTCTCACCTCTGAGGCAGATGCAGACATGTTTAGCTGTAAGATTCTCAAATATTGATGGTGCTTAGCCAACATTATACTTTCAGGAACCTGTTGCTATTGTCATTATCTTATTTTACAATCATTCAAGTCTGAGCACTTAAAATATGCATTCATACAAACCTTAGGGATGGAGCTGGGCTGCAGGCTGATGGCACCATATTCTGAGAGGAAAAGGAAGGCCAGCTACTGAGGAGTGCAATTTTCATAGCCTAGAGAAACAGCAAAGAGAAGAATGTAAACACATTGTTATAGTGTACAAATGTACATACACTAAATGTATGTTTGTATGTACACATGTACCAACTGTCAGTGTCATGTGCCTTACAGAAAGGCCAGCATCTGCCCAAGTAGTATCTTACTGCCTTCTAGGAAGAAGGTCCTGTGGGAGGGAGGCAAATGTGGGCTATTGTGAGGGACAATTGCTGAGATCAAGCATCTCCTGTTCCAGAAGAGAATAACTTGTACTGAATCATCATTGCCAATGTAACAGTAGGAAACCCTTCCCTCTGCTTCTTTTTGATCTTTTTTTGTTTTTGTTTAAAATGTATCTACTTGTAAAGTCCTATAAATATCAGATTCAGCTTATCTTTTCAATCTACTATACAAAGTAGAAGGGTTTTATATAAATGGATTTTAAAAATGCAAATATAAACAGTCCTTTTGCCTCCTTCCTTTAAAAACAGAGAAATAAAGAAACTGTGAAAGTGATTTTAATACATTGGTGAGGCTCAGTGCAGGGTCTGTGTAATGAGAGATTCCAAGGCAAACAGTTTCTACACAGCTGCTGTCTCTTGATCTTTAATGTCTGCAATGCCTCTGACTTTTACAGTGGGGAAAATAAGAAATGCTATCTTGTTTAATCGTGTTGTCTCCTACCTTGCTTAGCATTTAGTAACGGGACTGGACCACCTAACTTGAAGATCTGCTTTAAAGGCAACTCTTTGATGAAAGAAACTCCTAGTTAAAGGATTTTTGAAACAAGAGTACCCTCTAATGGAAGAGAGAAAGAAGGAGCAACTCAGTGGGAAGAGGCAAAGTAGCTACAGCAGAGACAGCACATTTTCTCCTGTCTTTTTATGCTAACCATTGTATGAGAATGAGATTCTCTTATTTCCACAAGAATGATTAGATATTTTCTCTCTTCGAATGTTAGATTTTTTTTCACTGAAGAGCTTATGAAAAATAACTCATTGCGTAGCTTTGTCTAGTCACCTTCTGTCCACAGTTGAAAGACACTTCACCAATCTGAAAAGCTAAATGGCATCTTCTGATTCCAGCAGTAAGCTGTCACAGGAGTGCTGGCAGCTGAGGAGGCACAGTCAGGAGCACAAGCCCTCCTTTGGGTTGCTGATGCCTAGGTAAGTTACTTACCCTGTTGCAAAGTGCACCAGCAGCAAACTGGCTCCCCTTGGGCTCATCCTGGTGCTCTAAGAGAGTAATAACTGACACATGGCATGAGAGAATGTGGTAATTGCTGCACTGCAGGCACTTATTCTTGAAAAACTAGACCAAAGCATTCTTTCATATGAAGTAGTGTTGGTGCTGAGGTTGAATTGCAGTCCAGTCTCTAAGACTTTGTCTCAGTCTGAACATAAGCACTTTACAGATGAAGTAAAACAAATGCACTATGCACTATGGTACATAACTAGGAGGTCTCCCAGTTGTTCCTCTGTCAGCACTTACAAGCTAGCTCTTTCCTGTCTCACATACAGAGAAACAATGATCGTGTTCCTGTAAAAAAATGTGTGCTCAATAAGTGTCCTGCCATGGACTTTCCCTCTTTCATATTGTGTAACCATTGTGCGGTTACAGGAGGTTAAAAATGCTGAGAAAGAAGTTTGTCACCACTGCCTTGATTTGCATATTTTTATAATGAAGGAGTAATTGTGAAGGGTGCCACAACATCTGCTTACCATTTAATCATCTTGGGTCAACTTCATATTGCCCTGAGCAGCTGAAGGACTGTGATACAAACGATGCGCAAGCCCCATGAAGCCACATCAAACATCAGAGATGTGTTAAGTCTAGGCATGCCAGCTGCACCTACTGAAAGAAATATGCTCAATAATTTCCTGAGAAAGTCTGTTGAGTAAGTCAAATCATGCTGGTAGCATGTCTCAGCTGTGTACTTCTTTTGTTTTGCTTATGTTACTGGTCAATAAAATAACTAAGATCCATTGCCTCAACTTCAAAGATTGCATGCATCAATCAATGCTATGTCTGTATCATAGCATCCACATGAAAGCTGGTGTAGTATTGTAGTTAAAGGTGCAAAACTGTTTATGCTTCCAGTGTTTTCACTTGCTCCTGAGTTTCTGAAAGATTCTACTTTCTAGGCTGAAATTTTCCATCACTGCTCTGAGCCAGTGGCTTCTGGGGAGAAAGTTTGAGGAAAATGCATTCAACCATTCTGAGAAGGTGGAAAGCAAAATAAAAACATCTCCTGAAAATTATTTAGGAATATTAACTTATACATCAAGTGAGGAAAACAGGAGTAGAAAACACCGCCTTTCCCTTTTTGCTTTCCCTTTTTGCTCATAATAGATTTACACTGGTGTTCTCTCCTGATTTCACCCTTATACTGATTTAGGTGACATGAGAGTTAAATATTGTTTTGCCATGGCATTAGAGTTATCTTTTGGGTCGTCCTCTGAATGTGAACTTGTTGTTACTTATAAGAAAATGCTAGTCATCATTGCATAAACAACATACACACTTACTGACGTTTGGCTGTACTCTGCTGAGCTGCACAATTTTGGAACACCACAGATATGCTGAATGTCTTTTTGCAAGTTAACTCAAAGACTGGAGCTCCAGAGAAGTTTTGAGGAAAAAAAATACATTTCCTATCAGATGAATTACGCTCAATGCAGAGCTCTAACACACAATTATAATAAAAGAAACCTTATTTGTTATATACTCCTTGTGTTGCCTTTTTTGCACATACTTATGATATTCTAGGTAATGAGAGACATAAGAGGCAGATGTACATTCCTATATTCCTTTGTTTACATTTCTGCATATCTCAGTAATAGGCATATATCTCCCCATTTATCTGTATCCCTCTGTTTCTGTCAGACCCTTAGCAAAAATTTGACCTTCAAAGAACCCTAAATATAATAAATATAGTCAAGGAGTTTACCACACATTTGGTAGTAGAGTCTCTCAAGTTATCCACAAATCTAGGCCCATCAATGGCCTTGGGATGGTCATTATCTGTGGTGGACACTGTGGATCAGGTCTTCAGTGAAAATTACTTCAGAGAGTATAGCTCTGATGAATTGCATCAGCTGGACATCTGGCTTGCTGGTGTATTTGGGAACTGTGGTGATGGAGGTGACTAATGTGTTATAGTGTTTCTCAAGCTTTGAGGCTGAACATCCTGAGGAAACTGTGATCTCAGAGCAAACCTGAGGGAAGTGTTGTGTTGTGTGTGTTGTGGGAAAGGAAGGCTAGGAGGATGGATGAGAAAGAAAGGATTTTTAGGGGATTTCTAATGCTTAAGACTTGGCAAAACCAGATCTTGGGACAAACTCACATTAATAAACAGAGCTTGTTTTGCTGAGTCTAGAGAAAAAAATGACTCAGAGAAAAAGAAATGAAAAAGCTCCTATGTTAGACATTTTAAGATGTACTAGAAGTTTTTAGACAGAGAAAAAAAAAAGACAAAACTTCATGTTCCCACATCTTTTTTTTTTTTTTCATTTTTTACCTCCTAATATTTAAACAAATAGGTCTGAAGAAGGTATATAGTGTTTATGTCTTTGGATGAGAAACTATTTCATAAAACTAGTCTGTGGAAATAATCTTCACATTGGGAGGCTGGCCTATAGCCTTTGGCATAGTTGAGATGTTTTATCTCATGAACAACCATAATCTGAACAGAAGAGTGGCCTATGACATCTCAGTATGTTCTTACTACTGCATTCAGCTGCTCCACAGTCTTGAACATGGTTTGCCCTGTGACTTACAGTGTAATAGGGAGATGGAAGGAGTAAGACAACAACGTATTTTTTACTCACAGGACTCAGAAATAGGGCCAGCTTTGGACACAACTGGTGAATATGAATTTGGTAAACTCATTTTATAGGCCTCCATCATGTACTCCATTAAGAAAGTTACTCACTTTGTCTCCCAAAGAATTCAAGTCCAGAAAAGCGGGAAATGCTGTAGGTCAGCTACGGCATGATGGGAAAGACAGGGAGGGCACGAATCAGTGGAAACTGGCACATTAATTGCTCATAACTGCCATGCTGACTGGCTCACAATGTAAGTCTTTACCCTCTGACTTGTGTGAACAAGCTGTTCAGTCACTAATGCTAAAGGAGGAGGGGGAAATAAAGCCTCTTGCAAATATTGCCAATATGTACAGGCATTCACATCTGGAAAACTTAAAACTTGGGAGCCCTCCTGTGGCAGTCCTTCAGAAATATGTTTTCTTTCAGGATACAACAGCCAGTAGAAATGTATTTAAATCCAAGTGCAATGCAGGCATAAAAGAAATTTGTATGTGAGTACGGTGGATATGAGTATGCATGTATACACAGCTACTAAATGTTAGGTGCAACCACATGTTGCTAGTGTTGGGCAGATTGTGAAGTTTAACCTAACAAACTCCATGAAAACCCAACAAATTTAGCTCAGAATGATGTTGAAGGCATTTGCATCTGCGTGAGTTTGTGAGCACAGAGCTACTGCTTCTGTTTTTTTGTAACCTTTTTGCATGCTCCAGGTGTCATGTTAAACAAACCAACAGAGGAAGACCACAGGCTGTGCATGAAGAAGTCTGCCCAAAACTGATCTATCATGTACAGGATTTATGTAAGGCCTTTAAGACAGCTGGATGGGCTGACTGGGGCTGAAGCAGTCCCATAATGCTGGAAGTGAAATTGCAGATCAGACTGCTTGCAAGGAAGCATTCAGGCCAAGTACCACTAGCAGTGGTTGCTCTGAAAACTCCTTCCCTTTAGCTTCAATGTGGGAGGTGCGAGGGGCTCATATGGTCACACGTGGCAAAGCTCTGCAGATAAAGCCTGAGCAGAACTCTGCTTGAGATTGAAGTTCTCACCCACCCACACAGTTCACTCAGATCTGCCTGGATTTACTGCTGAGATAATTATGCCTCACAATGTGCAAGCTGATGAGATAGATAGAGGACAATTGCCTTTTTCACTCTGTGCTGAATTCGTAGTGGCTGGGAGTTTGTCAGAGCTCCTGGTGTTGTGGTCTGCCCCTGGGGCTCGCACTCTAGAGTTTCAGCCCTGGCAGCTCCTAAGTTTGATCATGGGCGTCACCGAAAGAGCCAAAAACAATCCCACAAGAAAAGAGGCTTTGTCAGTGTTTATGACTTGGGGTGGGGAGGGGAAGGAGGAGCAGGACTGGCCTTTTGTGGAGCAGCACAGATTTAAATTTGCATAAAGTAGTCCTGAAACCACCCTCTAGGGATGGTAGCTTCATGCTTGCAGTGGTATACACAAACTCTTATAACGGCTGTATCCTATTAAAAATATGTGCTTTAACTGAAACAACCATTTTTAAATTAGTGATATTTCACTAAGAGGAAGAGTCCAAAAAAATCTCCCTACAGAGAAGAATAGGCAGGAATTTTGGAATGTTTGTATCCAAAGTTACAAAATTCTTTAATGTTAATGATCAGAAAGTCCTTAAAAGAGAAATGCCACATATTGCATCCAACAGCACAAACATCCACTAAGTTAACCAGTACCCATATTTTTGCAGGATCCAGACTATATTTTGAAACTCACTTGATTAAGCAAGAGTTCAAAAATATTCAAGCCTGAAGCATCCAAAGGAGGAACTTTAATGCACTTATTGCATAGAAGTCAATCTAGGCATTTTATTATCTAGGCTTTTTTTTTAATCTTAGATGTTCAAAACAACAGGGATGATGATGTTCCTGTGATCTTCATGAAATTAAACTGTATAATAGCATAGCTGGGACCAAAAATATCAATCATGTTTTCTGTCGACAAAAAAATGTGCTTTTTTTTAATCTTGCAATCTCCATTTTTTTTTTCAAGAAATGCATTTCACTGCAGAGGCTGGTGCCCTCTGGTAGTGGGATAGTGCAGTTCAACATGGCATATATTTCCCAGAACCCTTTTTTAAGAGGTATTATATATCTAACAGGTATTTATATATATATTATATTATATTATATATATTTTCGTATTTTACCTTTTTTTCAAGAAAAATATTGCTTATAGACGAAAGCACTTTTTGCTGAAGTGTTTTCTAAGATCAAGAAAAAAAAAGCTATAGAAAGCTAGTTGTCTCTAAAATGCCCAAGCAATGGAATTTATATCATTTCTCTTCCTTAAATCAGTGGCATCACTGAAGGTGTATATGTACAGAAGTTTCCAGACTAGATGCAACATCAAATTTTCAATTATTTTCTAATATGATAAAAAGTCAAAATCTTATTTACTTTTTGTTGTTGTTGTTCAGATTTTTGGATATCTAAGTATTCCGGCTGGGGCTAAGAGGCTTTCTGCTGACTTCACTCACTTGCACTCATCAGATGATTAGGAAAGCAGAGTGTCTAAAGGAAATGAGAAAATCAACTGAATTAAATCAGTATAGTCCCAGAAATTATTTGATTCAGTCAGATCCCTATTACCCAGAGTTCTGTTAGAAACCGGTGATCAGATCCATGTGTGAATTAATGAATTATCTGAGCAGGCCATGGCAAACCTTTTAAATGTCTGCCTAACTCTATCCATGTGTAAAGTGTGTTGTTTTATTGGCATAGAAATAAAATTTAGAGTGAAATGAAAATTTGAAGCGAACTGTTTTGATTACCTGAAGGACAGATGATCTCAAATTATATCCTATTTAATGTAAGGCCTTCTTTGCTTGTCTGATGACACATGACACATATTACTGTGAAAAATTATATTTATCTCTGTACATAACATTGTTCCATTAGTCACAATCATTCTATGTAATTCTCAGCACTAGAGCATTAAATCTGTCTCACATAGATGAGACCTGCCATATTTCCTTGCTCATGCCCTAGAAGCCTGACCCAGAGAAACAGCTAGAAACCATGCTTTTGGGATGCAGCACCAAAAAAATGTAATTAAGTAGAACAGATTCTCTAACATTGAAAAGAATTTAAGAATTACTGTTCTTACATTCTCTTAAAAGAATTTAAGAATTTAAACATTATTTGAGTCATAATGATTTGGAAAGTACTTTAATGTCCCTGGGTGAATGAATATCATCTTTGGTAAAGCTAATTGTGAAACTCAGTGAAGTAAAGGTTTTTTTTTTTTTTTTGTGGATAAATGCAAATATGTTATATGTAATGTAATATATAAAAGATTGCTTTAATGCATTCTTAGAGGGTTAAAATATAAGATGAAATAATATTATTCATATATTCTTTTTTTTCTCCTAATAATATTTTAATTTTCCTTCCTTCATCTCTCCGCTTGCTGTTATGCAAACCTATTTGGAATAAAAGTTTATGCATAAGGCCATCCCATGGGAAACCATATGGATTATTGATATTTCCCTGTCAGAAGTTTCTGTGAAACTTAACTAATGCTTAAGCCTCCACCTCTGTGGAATGAATCTGACCCATAGTGAACTAATATGGTAAGTCTTGGTATTTTGAGACTGGCAAACAGCTGGCAAGCTAACAGTCAACTACTGTGCAAACTCAGGACATTCTTTCCCAAGCAAAGATTCACAGGGCTTCCTATTCTGAATTCACACATGCTAATAAAGCAATTACACTTCTTGTTTGTTGCTACTGCCTAATTATAAAATATATTTTTCCTGTCCATCAGAAAGAAGGAAGTATAAATATTTTTATAAACATAAATCCTGATAATGCAGATTGATATTTATAAAATTAAAGCTGATGATGCTGTTGTGCAAAGACAAATCCCCATCAAAAACAAAAAAGTAAAATGAATTGGGAGCTTGGGATGTGCTGTAACACAAATAAAACAAAGCAAATCCTCCAAGATTAATAATTCTAAAGATCTTTGGCATAAGTCTTAATGTCCTTGTGTGGACATCTTTTTTTCAAAAAGGTTTTTTGCCTTTTATATTGCTTTAAAGTGTCTTCTAATGCCTTTTTTCTTTCCCAGTTTTTGGGATCTTAAAATGAAAATGAAAATGTCAACAACAAGATTTAAAAAGATATGTCAGATTTACCTTTTGAATGATAAGTTATCCTGACTTATGCTTGACAAATGCTCTTTCTGGAAAAAATATAATATTATATATATATAAAAGTAATATTTTTTAATTTATATATATATATATATGTATAAATAATAACAATATAATCTCCTTCATACCTTTCATGAATGGTCATGTAATAAAATCTTACCTCTGATTTTTATCAGAGAATGACATTGGTAAAACGGTGGTCAGAGAGATTGTTCATGACCTTGTTAACTACAGAATGAAAACAGAAAGGGGTATTTAGCTTCCAAGAGAAGATGCTAATGAGAGTATCTTTAATAATATTTACTCAGAAATGCATGTACTGGCAAAGAAAAATGTGAAATGTTTTTCTTTCTGCATGTTTGTGTCAGCATGAAAGCCCCTCTTTAATTATTTACTTGTTACAGCTAGCTCCCTGCCAAAAATGAGGGAGAGGACACACAGGAGGGAGCTATTTTAAGAAATAAGAAAAAGCTTTCAAAGCTTTTTTCTTATTGTGTTTTTTTTTTTCCATAATATCTGTCTGTGACAGACTCCAGCGTAAGAAGGGCCTTTTCATAAGTTAAATAGCCAGTGTGTGCCTACAGTCACGCAAGGAGGCATCTTGCCCCATCTTTCATCTCCTTTTTTTGAGATAATGAGTTCCTGGGAACTTCAGAAAGCCCAATGATCTTTCTCCTAAAGTCTATGCTAAATTACCGTGGGTAAGTAGATTCTGCAAAGCCCCATGGTCCTGCCAAAATTGCAATATTGGGGAACTTCTTGTATCTTTCTGAATTTCACTAACTACCTGTTCCTTTAACATGTTTTTGACAGGCTGGATATTACTTCTCTTTGTACAACCTGTACTTTTAGAAGTAGTAAGGTTTTTGTGGGTGTCTGGCTACAAGATCTCAGAATTCCAGCCAGAATGCAAACAAAATACAGTTCTTCAATAAAATTCAATAAATATTGGCCAATATAAACCTGCAAAAATCAAACTGTGCCATGCAACATTAAACCTTGTGAACTACTGAAATCCCTCACCTCAAGTCTTTTTCAAAAGCGTCAGGAAAAGTACAGTCTAGTGTAAACAAATACACAGAGACTGTACAAGGATGGTATGCAGAAGCCAATTAATGTAACTGTTCCATATTTTGGGGAACAATTTTGAAATGGGCTGTATATTTACACAATGCAGTCTCTAAACTCCAGTTCTATTGTCAACAGTATTTTCTTTGGAAAATAAACTGTCTTAGCTGAATTTGGATCTATTCCCAAATTTAGCTTAGTGCTCACTTCCGGATAAAAGGCAGTAGAAAATTTAGACCAGCTAACATAAACATTAGCATCTGCGTCCATAGAGAGACTGTGCACACAATAATCCTGGGCATCACCCAAAAAACTGTGTAGGCCCTTTAAATACTAAAATTTATCGTTTTCTATTTATATAACACTCACAAATAGTCAAAAAAATCCAACTAGGGTCTAGAGTAGGGATGCTAAAATGGTAGGCTGTTGTCCAAGTAAATTTTATCCAGACCCCACCTAAGGCCAAATTCATGTGTTACATCCCACATTCCTGTAGGAGTGCTTGTATTTCTGATGATACTGGTGTTTTTTTTAAGGTGCAATGGCAGAGTTGTATTTCCCAGTTGTGTAAAAGGTATGCAAAGGAAAGGAGGTATGGGCAGTGGCACAGCGGAAGAGTGAGAGGTTATGCTATTTTCTGCTGAGAGAACTTGAACAGCAATTACTTCATAAAATTATTCATCGGATTTTGCTAGGAAAAGATTAGAACAGAACAGAAATATATCTGGACCGACAATCCCAAAATACTACTCAGAAGACCCATGAGAGAGAAATTTTTGCACACTAGAAAAGACCAAAAAAGGGAGATTAAAATACTTAAGTAACAGCAATCAGCTAATTAAAAGAAGTTACTGCTTCAAGAAGTTAAAAACCCTTGTTAACATTGACATAAACAACGTCTTTCCTTGTCCACCTAATTAGTCCTTTCACGTAGAAATATACCAGTTTGATCAGGCATGATTTCCCCTTTATAAATTCATGCTGGCTACTCCCAATCACCTCTTATTCTTAATATGTTTGGAAATGGCTCCCAAGAGGATTTACTCCATCACTTTCCCAGGGATAGAAGTGAAGCTGATCAAACTCTAGTTTCCCTGATCTTTCTTCTCACCCTTCTTGAAGATAGGAGTGACATTTGCCTCCTCCCAGTCCTCAGGAACCTCCTCCAGTTGCCATGATCTTTCAAAGGCAATTGGAAATGGCCTCATAGTGAAATCAGCCAGCTCCCTCACCACTTGTGGGCACATTGCATGAGGCACCACAGACTTGTGTTTATTCACTTTATCTATATGTCCCCTAATGTTATCCTCCTCTACCAAGAGGGTCTTCCTTACCTACACATAATTTTATTCTGCTACTCATATATAATTCTCTAGAACCTGATGTTTCACAGGTGGTGATATGTGAAAGAACAGAAAACTTAATACAAGAAAAAATAGTATTTTCCCCCATCACAAAATTGTGTTGGTGAGTATATCTCAGTCTAATCATAGATAACAGATCAGAGCACTGAAAATCTCTTGTATATATTTATGAATGATCCATCAAAAGGCAGCCCTAATTTTCATTCAAGCCTTTTAATGGGTGCTATCATGTAAATATTAAATCAGAGAAATGCTATAATCACTGCTTACCCTGGTACAGGTGAAAGAATGTTGGATCTGTATATTGACAACATACACATAAAATGCTATAGTTATAAATTGCATAAAAATTTGTTAAAAGCTGTTATAAAAAGAGAGCATCTATATTGGAGATGGAAATTTCTATGATCTGGAGAGCCATAAAAATCTCCCATGCAAAGCAGAGGCCAGACCTTGAGAGGGAAGATGTTTGCCTGCCTAGACTGAGTGATAAGGAGCATGGATGCAGCTGCCCCGCCCGGTTCACAGGCAGTCCCCTCCGAAAATCTGTTGAAGGCGCCCGCTCGACTGGGCTCCTAGCCAATTTACCGCAGACATCCTCCAAACTATCTTTGGAGGTCAAACACCCGGCAATGAGGAAGAAGAGGAGGAAGGCAGGACCCTCGAATTGAGGGTTGGGACCCACGACTGGTATGCGTGCCTGCTGGCACTCCCAGTGGGGGAGAGCTGTGCAACTGAAGGCGGAGTTTGTCCGCACCCCAGTCTGCCTGCTGGGTCGCACTGACCCTGCGTGCCAGGACGCACCGGGCATAGAGAGGACAGTGAGGAGAGAGCCAGGGGGAAGGAGAAACTCCTAACTCTGAGGCCTACGCTGTCTCTGTGGGAGCCAGTCAGCAACTCTCTCTGATCTGCCAGTTCGAGAAGATGTTCGGGTCCAGCATCTCGCCAGCAGGTATCACCTCGTGAGTAGTTATCCATACTTTGCTGCTTTTATATGCTTTTACCTGAATAAATGTTAGATGTAGTCACCTCGTTCTGGCATGATTATCGCCAAATCCCAAGCCCATCCGGAACAGCATTCGTGCTAGTGATTATGACTGAGTTGAAAGCTAACAAGAAATTATATCTCTGCACAGACAAATGTAATGCAAGATTCAGTCTTATATTTGGATCTTAGCTATAACAGTGAAAGAACTTTTGGCCAGCAATTGAAACAGTAGGTCTAGTAAAATGGCCAGAATGAATAAGACACACTATCAAGGTCCTTGTTAGCTTTCTTTTGCTTTCTTTTTTCCCTGTTATTTCAGTAAGAAAGATTTACAGCACTTACAAAGACCAGTTATAAATCTGGAGTCATGTTTACATGGCTATTAATATATGTAATTATCTTACATTGCTAACTTACAAGCTGAAAGCAATAAAATTAAGGAGACTTTATAATGTATTATGTACATTATGTATTCGGTATATGTAGCAGAATATGCGTATTCTCTTTATGTAAGATGTGCAAGTGCCTTTCATAAACAAAATGTAAAAATTCTGAAAATTATTTTCAACAAAAGGTCTCAAAAGCTAAGATGAAAATTTTGACTTCCTAAAATGTTTAAACAATCCATTTTGTGCTAGTAGTCACTGTGCTCACCTACATCTAATCTGGGATGCTCGTCTGCTAATTCCTCCTTTCAGTGTTATGCAATGATAGAGGTTTAGGGGGTAGCAAAAAAAAATCATGACCAAAAAAAACAAGTCCTGAAGCAGCAGCAACAATAAATACATGTTTCAGCATAAGTTAGTGATCAAGATAGAAGTTAATGATCAAGTTCCCACACTGGATTTTACTCAAACCTTTTTCAGTGGAGAATAATAGCAGCCAGCCAGGAATTCTCTCTGGTGCTATTTGGAGCAACTATTCCATAGAAATATGCAATGGAATAACTGAGTCTGTTTTATAGAGTGCTTAGTGCAAAGGTTGAACTAATGTGAGACCCAGAAGGTCTCCCATTTTCTCTGTTAAGTTTTGTAAGGCAATAAAACCTAAAATTAAAAGTAGAGAGGAAAAGGTGGAGATCTTAGAAAACGAAGTGGAAATGGAGGGTTAAGTGATTGCACTGTCCACATCAGCCATAACTGACAGAGAAATAAGGGCCTGAAGCTTGTGAAAATAAATGACTAAGAAGAGTGAAGAGAGACTTTAAGGAGCTCACTGAAGGATTAGCTGTACTATGAGTTCCCATGAAGCCTTAGTGAATTAACCTGAGGCACCCCTAAAACAAGAAAAGTTTTGTATTTTGCACCCTGGAGAACTCTACTCTGACACTAAATGCATAGGAACATGTATTCCATTAGTTCTGCTGTGCATGAAAGCATTTGTTCTTTTTTTTTTAAGACTATTAAAGTCAGTCTGCAGGCTGGCAGAAGAGAGTTATATTTGTCTGAAATTAAAAAAAAAAAAAAAAAGGAAAATGGCTCTGCATTGGGTGTTCAAAGAAGTCCCATAGGGATGGAATAACTGAAACAAGTCAGTAGATCAGAAGAGCCTTTGCAAAGAGAATTCAGTCATTGTGTGGCTAGTGCAAAAAGAAAAGATGAGGGAAAGACATGAGGGAAAGACAATTCACAAAATATCAACTGCAGAGGAAAAAAGAAAGTAAATGTGCTTATGAATTGTAGTGCATTTTCTAGAAGATAACAAGTAAAGAGAGGACGTGACAGTCTGTCATAAAGCTGTTGCAAGCTTCCCACGAAGCATAACTATGCAGAAGGAAGGTTATACAGAAGGAAGCGTTCATGCAAGTTAAATTATAAAGTGCACCCATTGGTTGTACAACTTGGGAACAAAATTCAGAAGCAGTTTCTGTTTTCCATATACCTGGGTCACCTCAACAGAGCTGGCTGTATCTTAACAATGAAAAAAGCTATCCCTTAACTACTTTTCTGAATTTAATCGTAATTCTCAATGCTTATATGTCTGATTGCTAAAAATCACCTTCTTCAGTCTATTCATCTTTCACTAAAGTATCGTGTCTGTAAGCATTTATTTAATTCCCAAACAGTGATAATTCTCTTTTGTTGAATCCTTCTTTGATACCTATGGTAACTGAGATTCCCAAATGATCTTGTGTGGCCTTAGCCTGTTCTCAGCTATCAGCTCTCTCTGCCCTTCCAATACAGGTTTGGGATGGACCCGCTACAGATGCCAACCATTGGTGTGGTGTTACATACTTTGTAGATTTTATTAGTAGTAATAAAGATATGTGTGAGTACAGGTGCTTTTACTGTGAAGTGAATACTTTTTGTGCAGGTATTAGGAGGAGTTAGCCACAGTGGGTGTATGGCATGTAGCTGAGCAGATTTTCATTTGTATTGATAGAAAGCAATTCCTTGTCTTTCTCGTGTGATGCTCTACGTGTCATGCTTACTTGGCTCTGGGATGTACCACTCCAATTAGCTGGAAGTATTCCGACCAGTCAGTCACTAGGTTATGAGTTCTGCATTAATATGATTATTTTTTGTAAACAGTGTGGAAGAAATCATCTGTTTGGTAACTTTTTTTTAATGATATCTTGTATTTAGCTTAAGACCAGCAGATTGCTTTGGAGAACTGGATGTTCCTGGTGATTGCTAGAAATTGGATTTGAGGTCCTATGTAAAGAGTGTACCCTCAGTGTGTTGAGTGTATTCCCCTACTCTGCTACTTTTGGAGCTGAAAGATGATTTCAGGACAAAAAGACCTCTGAGGACCAAACACTTAAAAATGCCAAATAAATGCATATACAGGGACTTCTTCCATTATGGCTGTCAGCGCTGATGTTGTGCTGCATAACCCAATACAATACTTGCTTGTGATACAGAGAATCTGTAAAAATCCCTGGCTGAACATGTGGTTTTCATTGTTTCTGAGGCATGTTGCTTTTTCTTCTGATATTTTCTTTCATGATTTAGTCATTATTCTCTTTACTCTTTTTTCTTTTACTCTTTTTCTTTTACGCTTTTTCTTCTGTTTATTTATCTTTTTCTCAAGTGCTCTTGCTGTGCTGTTAATTACTGACAAATGTATTTGTTTACACAGGTTCCTATTATTATTTAAAATTTACTATTTTATCATTCCCTAAGGCCTCTGTCAGGGCTAGGCTTCCTCTTTTATTTAAAAATACATGTAATAAAATATGTGTGATTACATTTTAAGTAATCCTAGAAGGACGAATTTCATCTTAACTTAAAACATCCATGATTACTTTTTTTTTTTCCAAGGAAACGACAGTGTATTGCTTAACATTTCACAGATTCAGAATGCAGCAGCCTCATTATTTACAATCTCAAAGTATTTAATGTTTCATTTCCAGTTACAGGATTAATATTTGAATAAATTGTCTCTGATTGTCAGTGGTGGGAAAACATAGAGATGTTTTTTAAGCAGACAAGGATAACAGGAGCCAAAAAGTGCCTTTACATCATGCAATGTGCACTTGGAAACATTTGTTTACCCTCATCACCACATCCATTTCCTCCTTTGCTTACTTGACAGTGTGCTTTTTCAAGGTTGAGAGGAGAAAGCTGTTTCTCAGAACCCTTCCAGTGAAATTGTTGCTGACACTATGAAGCTTGACAGCAGATGGCACTTTTCAGCTTTGGGCTCCATACCGGACCTTGCCTACCAGTCTCCACAAAGGCTGTGCAAAGTTTCAGTAATGTAATTGGGTAGGGTTTGCTTCTAGAGTATTTTGTCATTGGTTACTGAAAGCTATGGTGCCTGTAACTTGTCTTGTTCCTCACTTGTTATATGTGCTACTTACCTATTTTTTTCATTAAAAACTGAGATATATTTGTTGCTGAAGCTTAATATTTTATTAAGTTTCTTTTGACGACAAGCTACTAAAGCTTGTTTGTGTTTTTTATAAAAACTCATTAATTTTTTTTTATTTTATGTTCTCTTGCTGTACACAAAAATAGGAGTCAAGTATTTATAATATGATTATAAATGAAAATTAATTATAATTATAATTAGAAAAATAACGTAAACTATCATATTATCACCATATATCACATATATACATATGGTGATAATATGATAGCTTACATTATTTTTCTAATGTTCTCAAAAGTATATAGATAAAGGATAGTACCTTCCAATTAGACTTCCAAGATTAATGAGCTCAGAGCTACTTTTTTCTTTTATCCTCCAGTAGGATGCTTCTATCCATACTATTTAGTGTATTTCTGTCAGCAAAATCCAACTTTATGTTATCTAGACTCCAAAGAAGATGTTAGCAGTGTCTCTAAGAGTAAGGTTCCATATATGTCCACATTGAGTGGGAACATCGTGTACTAGAAACTCTAATGCCCATTTCAGGTAAGCAGGCTTTGTGTCCTTAAGCCTGGTAGGTGAAAACATTAGCTGGCAATGCTGAAAGCATAATTTTATTTTCCCCATCACACCAAGACTGTCTAGAAGAATTCTATACTCTCCTCTGGAGAGCAAGATTTTTTCTTCAGGATTTGAAGTACTCTGCACTGTCAAAAATACTTTTTATTATCTGTACTGCAGTAGTATGTCAGCTCAGTTTTCTTTAGACTGAATCTAACTGTAATTAAAAGATATTCAAGAAAATCAAAGAGAAAAGGTAGCTGTTTTGTACTTGATTAAAGAAGAGGTAATGCTAATGTTCTGTCCCAGTGTCATTTTGTGCTACTGTAAGTGACTATGCCAACTAGATGGCAGAAAAAATCCACCTACAAGCAAAAAAAAATAGAGGGACAGAGGCAGTCTACCAAAGCATAGCAAGGTAATAAACTGAGTTCAGGATATGAAGGAATATGTTAGGAACTATGAGCATCCTAGATCTGCTGACTGAAGTGCATGAGATTGTGCAGTGCAATGCAATTATTTGAGTTCAGATTAAGATTAATGCTTTGTGGTTGACAGAAATCTCTCTCTTTTATTTAACATGCAGACCGGTCTGTTCTAACACTATCCTATGATTAGCCTGAATAAATATCACTTACTATCCTAATCATTCCCTCTAGCTTTGATCCATACTTTACAGAAAATTTTCCTCCCACCCACACAAGAAAATCTCCCCTCTTTCCTAAAGAGGAAAAACATCTTGCTCCCAGATAATCTAAATGCATATTTATCTGATGAGGGTGAGGAGCAGGAACTGTTGTTCTAATTTGCTGTTCTCACTCATTTGTTTGTTTTCCATTTGCTTTGGCCTTATTCTCCAGAGACAGGACGGTGTTATATCCTGAATAAGATTTACTCTTGACTAATCACATCTTACAATGCACATGAAGCATATATGACCTTATCTTGAACTATACATAGTTAAAGGTGACCCTGATTTTTTTTTTAGTATTCTGTAACATGATAGATTTCTTTTGACACATAGTCAATGTGGTAAGATATGTGAAGAAAAATTGAAAGAACATTCAGAGATGAGATTAGGTGCCTGCAGATTAAGTTTTGAATAATATCTCTTATTTTTTTTTCCCATTTAAACAAATATATTTCATAATTATCTGTGAGCATTTGGATGAGAATCCCATGCAGGCCAGCTGAGGAAAGACTCTCTGAGCAAGGAATGGAAGAACAAAGGGAGCGATTCAAGAGGACTGAACAGGCCAGATAAGGAGAAAGTTGAATATTTCAAAGTTAATTGTCTGACTTGCAAAGTATTCTGTCCAGATATAGGATTTTTAAAATTTATTTTATGGGTATTTATTTCTGCATGATTTGTATCTTAATGGTATAAAAAATACTGAAATGAAGTAATACAATAGTTGAATATTCCTTTTATTCTAAAAATAATTAAAGCTCTTTATTACCACATAAAACATATTTTTTAAGCTTGAACACTTGCACTGTTATATTTAAGGACATACTAATACTAAATACAACCTAAAATATTTTTATTTAATTTATAAAAGATGTTATCTCCATTCTTATTAAAAGATATCTACCCATAATGCTTAAAAAATACTATTCTATTATATGTCAAGTTGTCATCGGTAGTATTTCTAGTGTAATATTATAACTGCCATTAACGAAAAACATAAAATAATATTATAAAGTAATTTTAAAGTGTCTAGTTGCAGTTCAGTATGACTTAT
This sequence comes from Crypturellus tataupa, assembly GCA_034781795.1. NCBI lineage: Eukaryota > Metazoa > Chordata > Aves > Tinamiformes > Tinamidae > Crypturellus > Crypturellus tataupa. The sequence continues at coordinate 1,127,752 of JAWLRI010000879.1, forward strand.
ATAAATCAAACTGTATTTTTGAAATGTCAAATTTCACAAAGCATTTTCTTTTACTGCTACTTAAAGAGCAACACAGAAAACAAAGTCCACTTTAAAATCTACTACTCATTTATGACTTCATGACTTCAAAACATCATGAAAAGGAAATAAAAATTTCAATCAGCTTTATCGATAAAACTCTGCAGAGTCCTCCATTGTAGTTCTTCATCTCAGAGAAGTGTTGGAATGAAGCTATTACTTGTAAAATATTCTATGATTTTCACTGGAATTTGCTATTATGGGTCATAAAATACAAGCCAGGCAGACAACTTTTTGGAGTTTAATATCAACCTCTAGCTTGGTATACACTGCTTTAATTTGAAAGTATTATCACTACTTTCTTTCTCTGCTGAGGAAATTGAAACAGTAGGGATCACCAAGAGTTGGAAACTGAAAGAAGCATTCGTGACTTCCAGGTTCTTGCGGTTCATGATCTAGTGGTTACAGTACAGGTAATGAAATGGACTATGAGAAAGATTTTGTTTAAACACAGCAGTTCCAGAAATTAACAGGAAATATTTTCCAATTCAGAGAAGGTGCATTACAGTTACATACACTAAGAAGTGATATAAGGGAAAATTTTCCTCTTTGAAAAGATCTGTGATTAAAGCTTAAGTCATAGTGCTAATAATAATCCACACTGGAATCCATGGCTTCAGTAGTAAAAATTGTGTTTAACAGAGTGCTGCAGAGTGCGTGAAACTACATAAGATGGTCAAGAAAAAAACAGACTACTAAAAGAAGCAGACAATCTGGTATTTCAAGCAGGTCACATAAAGCCTTATTTATGTTTTATTCATGCTACTACTTCTCTCCCTATCTACACTTAGAATATGCAAATGAGTGAATCACAAAAGCTCTGCTTCTAGGCATCTAATTCACAGCAACAAGAACAATAAATTCTTTTTAAAAAAATGAAGCAAAATGAAATGAGAGGGAGGTCTGCCAACAATGTGATTATTCATCACAGTTTCTGGTGCCTAGAAGCACCAGAACCTAGAATTGAAGCACCGTCTTTATTTTCAATTTCCTTCAGGACCCCTTGGGCATTTTATCACAGTGAGGATCTCTTGTTTGTTCATCACTTTTTATTGTCTGCCCATATTTTTCCTCCTTTTGCACAAATCTAGCCAGACAATAATACTCCTGGTTCTTTGTCCTTGCTAGCAGATCTTCTTTATGGTGAAGACTCAACAGCCAGAAAGAGTCTCCCTTGAGTTGACAGTAAGAATTGCACTCTAGCACTTCCATCCTACAATATTATGCAAAGGAAGAGGGATAGAAAATAAACTTAGAAGCATGCTTGTAGTCACAACAAGCTTTAAATGGTCATCTTGCACAACACCAACTGAATGTTGCACATAATCTTTGCAAAAAGAGTGTACCTTAAGATGAATTATGATATTTTCTGTTAAAGGGAATCTCATGCAAGGAATACTGTGAATAATGATTACTTGAACCAGATGACTGGTAAGAAAGTCCAGAAAAAGGGGCTATTGTTGCCAGGTGAATTTCCCCTTCAGAGAGCAGGATTATCATCCTGTCTCCATTAGGATTTCCTTTCCATCCTATGTTCCTTCCAACAACGTTCTTCAGTACTTCAGAGGCCCAGTAAATTGAGGGCATTTGTATATATCCTGAAAAATCTTATCCCTGCTCTTCCTCCTGCTATTACAAGAAGTGGTTTACAATTCCCTATCACTGTCATGCAAGACTATTCACAACCATATTCTTTTGTCTGTTACTTCAGCTTCTTTGCCTCAAGACCTAAATTCTTTCAGCAACCAAACAGGAAAACTGATTCCTATAACTCAGACATTTTTTTTTCCGTGCTTTCTTGCAATCTGGATGGTAAATATATATTTTTTTCTTTTTTTTTTCTTTTTTTTTTTCTCTTCTTTCTCAAGAACAACATAGCTTCAAGAAGGAGAATTCATGGTCTTTTACAGCCCACATTTTACGGAGGAAGGTTTCCAAGACATATGTTGCAATGTTAGACCTACCAGTGATTAAATAGGAAAGAGTGCATGGAGATTTAGATAAAACAAAGGTCCATCTGACATTCTAGATGGAGTTTAGCATGCTTCTTTGAGTCTCCTCAGCCTCTTCCCACCAAGCAACATCTATTTGGTATTTTGAATCCTGTTAACTCTCAGTTTACACACACATCTTTGCAAACATTCCCCCTGGGCATTGGGAAGAATTGGATTCTTTTGGATGCATTCTTTAAAATCATCAACTGTTTAATTTTGTTCTTATAATTGATAGCTTTCCTGACTGTTACTGGGAGCTGCTGGAATTTCAGTGTTAAGCTCAGAAGGCGGCTATAGTGATTTTTTAGAAGCCTATGTTTAGTTTCCCACTTTTCAAAATCCTAACAGTTTCTGAAAATTTTGAAGGTCACTAGAGAAACTGAATCACTTGAAAATATCCTGACACCTTTTTTTATACATCACAGTGGTATAAATATCATATAGAGTCATTATACTACTGGAAATAATGGATTTTTATGTACTTCAAATGAAAAATTATCATCAGTAACAGTGTTCATCTTCACTGAGTTTCAAAACAGAAATCCTGGTCCCAATGTAAAACATACATCCCTAGGTGTATGGATTCCCTGTGCAGTGATACTAGATCATTTTTGATCTCTGAATTTAAAATATTTCAGAGAGAGGATCCTTAACTGTTTGCAATTAACTTTGCACAGTAAGAGATTTCCAGAAAAAATAAGGTAAATTAACCCCTTGTCTCCCCTCTCTGAATAGCATCAAAGTGGAGTTGATAGGAATTGTTGAATTAAGCATGGGGAGATTTACAGAGGTCTACAAAGCATGGAGAAGGGTGCTGACATACCTGAAACAGTACTAAATGAGGGAGCTCTTGCACACAGACCTTAGTATGCAACACCATATTTCATTTTTAACATTTTTAAATAGCTCTTACTAGACTTCCAAAATATTTGTATCTTTTGAAATATTTTTGATTCTAAATATTAGCTAGCTTTAAGATATAAAATTTCCAACTGTCCAAATTAATACTGATATTTCCAGATCTTTGTTTCAGTTGTACAGTTGACTGACTATTGCTTCTTTCTCTAGGTCAGATCATCTAATTTTGAACTCTGCTGTTCAATGCTGAGAGAGCTTTGAAAATAATAGTTAAAATAGTTGGAAGCCCCTTGGATGCTGAAAATTTGAATACCAAAAAACACTTGATCTCATTTTTATTTCTGAAAAAATATTTCCATAGTCTTGTATAACTAATAGCCTATCGATCATTTTCATTAAACTGAGGATGTCTCCCAGCTGAACCATGTTTACTGTGATCTGCACAAGGATCAGTTTTACTGCCATGAAAATGATGAATGAAGAAAATTAATATCTGTAGCAGTTTATGCTGCCCAAACATTTGATTCCATAGGCTCAATCACTTTGCTACTAAAGTATTATATGCAGCTAAGTTCTTCAGTCAGCCTAAGGATTTGAATATTGGAATGTGTTGAATGTGATTTAAGTTAGCAATTGCCATTGCCCTGTTAAAGAAAAGTGAGTGAAGAGCAGTGCTGCTTCTGGATGTACACAGAACCATCTAAATCAGTGCTGTCATTCTAGCATGTCTGTAACGTTCTATAAAATACCACTAGGTGTCCTCTCTTAGTAACTTTACTTCTGTATACAACTCCAGTCAAGGATGGAGAAAAAATAAGCAAAAAGAAGTAAATGTATGCATGTAAATGTATGCCTTACCTCAAAGCTAGTTTGGGGTTCACTTCTGCAAGGTTGATAAAATCAGTTTCATTTCTGAGGCATGGGGAATACAAACTGACAACGTTCTTTGAAGTATTGATTCCCAAATCTTATTATTTCAGGTAAAGATCAAAATAATTTAGGTAAATAATCAAAAAATATATAAAGTGGAAAAAATGTTTATGTGCCTCTTACCTGGAGAATGGATTTTCAGAGCAGCTCCATCCCATCTTTGAACCACAATTACAAGATAATTGTTGAAAGATTGCAATACAAATATCCTAGTCGCTATGGGTAGAAGAGGAGGACTGAGTTTCATGAGGAGCCTATTTTTGTCCAGCATCGATCCTTTCTGTGAAGTGATTTGACAGTTTGTGACATAAAGCACTCCTGGTACAAACAATAATGTTAACTGTTTCATTATAATTTTACCTGAAATACAGAAAGTATTTCATTAATTCTTTACAAGTTTATGATGTTTTATTGCTGGTTATATGTTGATATGTACTTGATACGTTTATTCAGTTCTAACACTGAATGTGTGGGTAAAAAAACCCAGCTAACTTCAAAAGTGAATCACACGTGAATCTGACCTCAGACTGCTGATTTCCTTGAAACTATGTTACCATTAGTTCTTCTGTGCACTGCAGTTTGGTATACTAGCAGAAAAGAAAATAGACTTCTTTTGTTTGCACTCAGAACTTACCATCTTCTCTAATTCCTCATGTATTATGACAAAATGAGGAAGCTGAAAGTGGATTAGATTACTGAAAATTAATAAATCAAGTTGTCTGAATTCTCTACTTAACTTTGGATTGCACAACTATGAACTTAATTAGGACCTGCTGTTTATGATGAAAGGGAATCAATCAGGCTGATGAGTGACAAGATCTGGTAACATCCACTTCTTAAATTTAAACCCTTAATTATAGGCTTAATATTTAAGTTTATTCTCAGAGTTTCTAATTCACCTACCTCTTGGATGAAGACTAATAAATAATCAGAAAAAAATGCAAAGTTAAAGGGAAGAAAGCAACATTGCTTAAAGTGCTGTATCTCTTTCTCCCTAAAGAAAAAAAAAGGCAAACAAATAAAATCTTGTTAAATATATAATGATAGTAGAAGGCATTTTAAAACTTATCTTTAATTTGTTATGGTTAAGATTTTCCTTGGAGTTTGACTAATTTCTTACTTTTAAATGACTTGAAATCTTACACAATCCTTGAAATTTTAGAAAATCCTTGCAGGATTATCTGAAAGGGTTCAAAAACAAATCTTTCATCCCCTTTCATGTTGCTTCATTAACTCAATGTATATTGGGTGTGGTATGGAGATAGATATGCAAACGGAAGTTTAGCCAATATGTCCTAGATTACTGAGGCTATGCAGGAGATGTGCTGTAAAATAAGCAGGCATGAAGCACGGCCACAGCCTAGTGAATGCCTGTGTGAGGAAAAAGTCATCTTCAAAAAGTAACCTTCAAATAAGGTGCTTCAAACAGGAAACACCCGTCATAAATCTAACCTTTTAGAATATGGGATTAAAAGCACTGCAAATATTGGTGCAATGGCAGTTTTGTCTAATGTGTGTAGGCACTGACCATGTTATACGGCATGAATCTTATGGGCACAAGTGCAGAGTCCTGCACCTGGGGAGGAATAATCTCAGATACCAGTACAGATTAGGGGTTGACCTGATGGAAAGCAGCGACATGGAGAGGGATTTGGGAATCCAGGTTAACAACAAATTAACCAGGAGACAGCAATGTGTCCTTGTGGCCAAGAAGGCCAATGGGATCCTGACCTGCATCAGAAGGAGTGTTACGAGCAGGTGGAGGGAGATGATCCTGCCCCTCTCCTCAGCTCTGGTGAGGCTGCACCTGGAGTATTGTGTGCAGTTCTGGGCTCCCCACTACAAGAGGGACATGGAGCAAAGATAATTAAGGGACTGGAGCATCTGTCTTATAAGGAAAGACTGAGCGAGCTGGACCTGTTTAGCCTGGGGAAGAGAAGTGTGAGATGGGATCTTATCAACATGTACAAATACCTGAGAGGTGAATGTAAAGACAATAGGGCCAAACTTTTCTTGGTGGTGGCTGGAGATAGTGTAAGGGATAATGAGTAAAAACTGAAACACAGTAAGTTCCACCTCCATGTGAGAAAGAACATCTTTACTTGCTAGAGAGATATTCAAAACCTACCTGAAGCGATCCTGTGCAATGTGCTCTTGGTGTATTTGCTTGAGCACAGCAGTGGGTTGGATTAGATGATCTCTAGATGTTTCTTCCAATCTCAACCATTTTGTGTGATTCTATGTCTGATAAGAGCAATAGAAAACACACCTTTTCCAAGTTTTATGCAAAGAAAGTTAGAGGGTAAGTACACTGGCTAAACTGGTTGGTTAGCTGTGTAAGCAGCTTCAGGGATGCCAGCTGATATGAAATAACAAGACCATGTAGGTGACTCTGGCTCATACTCTGCAGTTAATCTTTCATATATATCAGAATTGTATATTGTAAGTCATAAAGTTAACAATTTAGTGTTTGGTTGCTAAATAAGCATTGCATAAAAAGTTTTAATCCAATTCCTCGAATCAATGAAGTTGAGCAGCCATAATTAGGAGTCAGTGACCAGTTTAAGTTGCTTAAGGAAAGACACGATTTTCTGATATCAACACGGAGACCTTAGAATAAACTTAGTAAATACTGACTTTGATTTTTTTAAATTGCTCTAACTGATAGGTTTTTCTCATGATAGCTGAAATATTGCTTTGTTGCCCTGTAGTTTGCTTTGTACATGTGCTCTTGGAATAGACGATATATATGTTTAGAACCTTAATCTGAATAAGCAGGATATTAGTACAATCAAAATGGGAAAATAAATGTAGCAGTTCAAGAAACGTATAGGTGAGACACTTAGGGACATGATTTAACAGGCATGGTGTCAAAGGACTTATGGTTGGACTGGATGATCTTGAAGGTCTTTTCCAACCATAATAATTCTATGATTAACTAAAATAAGCTCCTCTCAGAATTTCCCTTTTCCTGTTGCCATGATAACTAGGCAACTTAAAACTTGCAACAACATAAATATCATAGCTCAAGTTGGGTATTTTTTAAAGCTATGAGTAAAAATTTCTGGCGGAATAAAGTTATTTAATTTTATATGCTTTCTGTTTTAATGTATTTCTTTTCCCCTCTGGATGCTTAATGGAAACTCATTGCTTTGCTTAGAGCACCTCACAAAGATTGAATCACTTGCAACTGGCAAGAATTCAGAGGAACACTGATATCTGACAAAGAGCCAAAGAAAGCTTATCTTTTAATGAAATGAAAACAAAACCAAAACAAATTGATGTACAAAGCTCAATTTTGAGAACCTGTAGCAAGACTTTTCTGGTGTTTCAAAGCTTTTGCAGTCCTCTTTAGAGGAAATTACAGATGTTTTGATTTTGTATCATTCTCATGCTTTTTCTTTGTCTTAATTTTGTTTATGGTCCCATGGGACTTCAGATGGCTTGTAATTGTTTCTCAAACCAATCAGCATCTGCCTGGTACATATGGAACAACTCTATCTGAGACCTTGATATATACTCTGAGGACCTTTATTATAGTCAGTACTGTAGTTTGGAAATAAATGCACAACCCTGAAGAAGAGAAACGGGAGCTTGGAACTTTACGGTCACCTATTTCACATCCTAAAAAAAAAAAAAAAATGTGTTTTCAGGAGGCATCTTAACTTCTTAACTTAACTAAGTTATTCTAAACTTATTCTTAACTAAGTATTCTAAATGTGGCCTTGACAATAAGCCTCACTGTTGGAGGGGAACTCTGAAATCTTGGTGTGCCTTTCTCTGTGGGTATGCATGAAAAAGGAAAAAGCATAAGCTGTTTTTTTTCCCATTTTGGCAAAATAAAATTATTTTAGTACTACTGGCACTTGGAAAGAAACACTATTAATATGAAGAATGCTGGTCATCTTTAATATGTGTTTGTTTGTTCAGTCCTACAAACGATGATGTAGCACACTGTACCTTCTTAGCTTAAAGTGTTACTATAATAAGAGAAAAACAAACAAACAAACAAACTTTTAAGGATCTCCAGAATTTATGCACCACTCTATTCTTCTCTGAAGAAGTATATATGCTCTGCAGCAGGTGATAACCAAAGTTATCCAAATAATCTTTCTTTCAGATGGGTCTTTATGAGACTTGGATATAGATCATCATAGGAGATACTACGACATTACGAAGGAACAATCCTGTGCAGCTGATATAGTTCTGTGAATATATATGTAACACATCTGCAAATGAGCCCTTTTGGAGGTTATGAGGAGCCTGGAAACTTTTGTTGGTAGGCAAATAAAAACATTTATTCATCAAAATCACTTACCATGTCTAATCCCAGTGGTTAAATACTATACGTTGTAATTCTGCCTAATATTTCAAAATAATTTTGCATGTACTTACTGAAGTCTTACCCAGTTTCTTCTGTGGTTAGTTATACTCTAACATCTCTGGCCAGCTAAACTTGCATCCTATCCTACAAACCCTAACAAATACACCTGATGTTGCTTGATTGGACATAAGATCCTTGAAAAAGCTTGAAAGCTTGAAAAACAACAGAAATACATTACTCTGAGGGACACAATTGGCACATCCTTGCAACCCTTTATTATTTGCTTCTTTTACTCTCCAAATGGTGTCATTTCACTGAATGACCCTTGAAGGTGTCCACAGACTCCTAATTCATTGTCCTTTCAGTGCTCCAAGTATTTCTATTATAGGACTGCATGGCAGATATATTCTCTCACAGGGGTGTGTAAATGCTGAAGCATCTCACATTCGGGAAAATATTCTTTGTTCATCCAGAGGAAAGATAAAATAGAGGCAATATTGTGTTCTATTATCAATACCATAGCTCAAAGGTTTGGTATGTTAAGGGATGAAATTCAGAAACAAGGCGAAGTATTACCCCACTGATTGAATAGCGATTTGTGTTCCTTAGTTTCTCTGTGCTGATTTCTGAAACTTGGAAATGTTAAAGGCTACTCATTTTGTTACATGTTGCCTTCAGAATTGCTTGTGCTTAGCTTATTGAAAGATTTGTAGGACTAACTTGACGTCAACAAGATTTATTCACTTTTTCTTAGGGTGAGTTTCTCATCTTCTCTCCCTTCTTTCCCCTACCGTTCTGTCTCCCAAAATCACAGATACCTCCTGATAAAATGACTCTTTCTATCCTCAGGAATATGAGTTGAAAATAAATAAATGGATAAATAGGTAAATAAATAAATGTTGAGTCAGTCATTTTTCCCAGCAATAAAGGGAAGGGGGTCAAAATGGCTCTTTCTAAAAGCAGCTATTGAATAAACTTTCACTGTTTATTGAGGTTTCTGACATCTTTAAGCAAGTAGTAAGATTTGTTATGACAAACATGACTAGAGAAAGACACTTTTTTTTGAAATTAATCTTTGATGATTTTCCTATGAAGCAGAGCAGGTATTTTATTTGGCACTTGCAGGATGCTGTGTAAAATGATCTTTCTTTAGGACGAATTTGTTTGTTCTTTTCAGAGTCTCTGCATTTTCAGGTAAATTTTAATATATACCCTTTTCCTCCTGGCTTCCAAAAATATTTTCTTTCCTTTTAAGTAATGGATTACAGGCCACTTTGAAACCTTTCTGAAATAAATAAGGCAGATTTACTATAGACTATTAACATGACACCTGTTATTCCTCCTCAGGATCCTTGAAAATTATATTCATTGGAGTATGTTGTGTTCCTAACCCTCTTCAAATAACCCTTTTCCTTCCGTTTACACACCTCTGAACTATCTCTTGTATAAGATAGCCTTATGGTTTAATTACAAAATATTAGAATCAACAAAGCAATCTATATTCTATCAGCTGTTCCTGGGAGTTCAAACAAGTATAACTGTTCTTAATTTTCTTTTATAAATAAAGTTGTGCATTACATATGTAGTCTTTAAGAAAGCATAATTGGATCAATCAGGAATAGAACAAGCTTATGAATATAGATGGGTGAAGTGAAAAATATTAGAAGTTGCTGAGTTTTTAAAATATTCAACTACAGTGTCAGCTTCCAAACAGCTTGGAATCTCTATCTGTTAAATTACTATGAATGTCAAATTTACTAGCAACTTTATGAAATGTGACCTGCCAAATACACTGTTACTAATTGGCACTGATATCCATAGATTGGAATGGTTTTATATTTAAAGTGGGAATTTGGTTTCATTATTTCGGTTTCTTAAAGAAACAAGGTTTATACAATCACTTCCTCATTCTCCCTACCAATCCAAAATGTGGCCCCTCCCTCAGTCATTTGGCACACACAAAACTGAACCAGCTAAATCTGTTGCCAAACCAGCATGGGATTGGTCACCCTGACAAAAGAGAACAGTGTATACCTGCCCTCCTGGAGTGAGTGCTTTTGTTTGTTTGTTTATTTTGAGACTCTATATGTACACCAATTGTTAGTTATTAAGAAGGGGAACTTCATGAAAAAAAAATCGGTTGTGGAGCTCTAATGGTTTCTCAAACTTCGAGACAATTCTAGCTGATCAAAATAATATATCTTCAGTTCAGGTGTAGAAATACTGAATTTCCAAACACAACTATATATGGTACTTTAATTATTGTTAGACTATCCTTGGAAATTTTCGATTGATATATTAAGCAGACAAATCAAGAAAGAAAGAGTAGAATCATATTTACTGTTAAACAACTTGACACAACAAGAGAGACAATTCAACAGGAAAATCATATTTCAAAGAAAACAAGACAAAACTAGATTATGTAAGCATTCAGGCACTGATTTCTTTCAAAGAAATCAAAATTTTAGAATTGGTACTCATTGTGTCAAGTTTGATAATATTAACCGAGTCTTTTTACCTAAAAGAGAGGCCACAATTATGCATCCTAATAGCACTACGCCCTTAGAAAAATAATTTCTCAAAAATTTTATGAATCATTCCTTCTGATGGCTGTTGTATTCATTACTCCAATACATCTTGCTACCTCAAGCAAGCATAAAGCCAGAAACATTTTAAGTATGTTAACTATGTGGGTTTTTTTTTCTTTTTTTGGGGGAGTGGGGGTGAGGGTTCATTTGCTTGTTGCCTTTGGGAGAAAGAGTGAAGGTTGCTTTAAACAGGCTATGAAACTTGAGTTGTGTGGGGGCGTCCTTGCTAAAAGGGTTGTGTCACAAATGCAGTGAGAACAGCAACAAGATGAGCTGTGTGCCTTTGATAAACAAGAAGAGATCAGCAACATGACCTAATCCTCACCTTCTGAATTGCCTTACCTGCTTTATGGGACGTTCTCTAATTAGGTACTGATCCTGGCTCAGCAAGCCTTTGCTAACAGTGCATGCCAAGGAGAGTAAAAAGTTATTTGGTTCCTGGCCTGTTATTTGGAGGGATATGTAATAATATCTTCATTATCCTGCCTGCCTTTGGGTTGAAACCAGAATTTCCCAATCTACTAACTAGCAAGCAGTGAACCTCACTGTAGGAGAGTTGCTGACAGCTACATGACCTCATCCTTGCAAACAAGCATGGGCACTAGATTTACTGTCATTGATGTTTATTGTTATTTTAATAGCAGTGTCGTTCTTTAGTACTTCATTTTTAGAAAGGCACCAGAGTACACGATGTGTCACAGGTTTTAAACTAGCTTGCTGTTATGGGATCTTTTTATTATTAAGACTAACATATCCTATGGAAAAATAGCAATTAGGTCATTTACATAACTATGAATTAATACAATTTCTTAAAAAATTCTGTAAGTTAACATCAGTCTCAAGTTAATATGATTCAGTTGCATCCAGATAGATCTATAACACTTCCAAAACAGAATTTATTTGCAAATGGTTCATAAATGGCCTTAAGCTTTTTGTTATATATTTAAGTTATTACTGCATGTGTTTCCTTGTTTTAGGGTTTTTAAGACTTTGTTGTTCCAACTTTTAATGATAAGCTGTGTAAAACAAACCTGAAGTAAAACTAGAGGCAAGAGGGGGAAGGTTGGGGCCTTTGTATTTTTAAGGAGAAATTTTGTATTGTTGAGACTTAAAAAATAAATAAATAAAAAGCAATTTATAGGAGTCCCCTTTGCCTGGAGATCTTCTAAACCTGCCTGTGGCACACATAGGCAAAGTTTCAAGTTTACACAAGACAAAGTTTCAAGTTTTCACCAGGTGATATGTGTGCCAGGGCATATGCTGAAATGTGACATTGAGTTAGATTTGGTCAACAGATTACAAAAAGGCATTACTGCATATGGTACAGGTGTGCAATCGTGAAAAAATACTACTGACCTTGAGGTCAGAATTAAGCTGCCCAATCTTCTCTAATTTCTAAGAAGCAATTAAAAAGTTCTTTAGTTCGTTGTACACCAAAGATTTAGTGTCCCAATGATAGTTATGTGTTTCAGAGAGTCAACTTTTTCCCCTTACTCTTCTAACCCTAGGTAATGCATTAGACATAAAGTTAGGGTGTGCTGTCAAAAGAAGTGAAGGTAATGATGTGCTGATTCTTTGTCAGACATGATCAGAAAACTTTTCTTAAGCAGTTTTGCATCAAATTCTTTTGATGATAGTTTAATGTAAAATTAAACTTTCATACTTTCATGCCTTTTTTATATTGCTGATGGTAGAAGTTTGGTTGTGTGCCATCTTTAACAGGCTCAATTTCAAACCTTTAGCTTATGCTTATGAGATTTTTTTGTTAGAATGTAAGACTTAGTATTATGAACAACTACAAAAAAAACGCTACAAAAACGCTATAAACGCTACAAAAAAAAAGTTTGCCACAGCCGGGCAGTTCTGGAAGCTTCTCTTTTGGTAGTGCCTCATCCTTGTGATATACACTGAAAGAGCCAGGCTTGCAACAGTTCTGTCTCCAGCTCAGGCAGTGTAAATAGTGACGAAATTAGTGCTACTTAGGAAAGAACAATGAAAGCTAATCTCTCTCCCTTGTCCCTGAGGGTGGAGAACCCTGGAAATCTTAGGGTTTTTTTCCCCTCCTAAGCGGTTGTGATGTCCTTCTTCAGCCACTCAAGAGGTGGTGTTTTTGTTTTTCAGTTAAACCTCTAGTCTTCCTGCACCTTCTGACACATTTCACAGCCACCTTCTATTAATCAATTCAAAGGGTAGTCTTCCAGTTTGGCACTGCTATAATGATTCTGCTTTAATGATTTTATCCCCTTAACCAATTTTTTTTTTCTTCTTATTCCTGGAGAGCATGAACTCTTTCTGACATGTTACCTGCTTAATGACCTCATTGGTCTTTAGTAATGAGTTGCACCTCAATCAGCTTGCTTTTTCCAAATTGCACAAAGAGATTTCTATAGGTTTGTTGATCTGATTGTCTTTTGCTCCCATGCAGTGTCTCCTGATCATCATCAGTTCTTGCAGCTATGCTTTGAAATGTTCTGCTCAGTTTCCATATAATAAAGCTACAGTTCTCTCCAGTTATGGGCTTGCTAGAAACTTCTAGGCATTTTTCAGTGTAAGACCCTGTCTTTGATCAAAGCCACCCCAATTCTATTAGTCCACATCTTTCTCTACTTGTTTCCCATTTTGGTACCAAGTCATTACCCCCAATTGGCAGTTCCAGTATGACTTTTTCAATTTAGACAGAAGCCAGGCTAGTCTGTCAAAAGTTAGTCTGTCAAAAGCATGCCCAAGATATAGGTGTGCGGAAAATTCTCGCTGTCCAGAAGTGAAATGTCCAAAGAGGAGAGAGAGGAGACCTACGACTTTATTCGAATAAAGGAAGAGTCCACCGGGCATAGATCTTAAAGCTTTATTCGAATAAAGGGAGAGTCCACCGA
>JAWLRI010000879.1:1144029-1161237 GCA_034781795.1 Crypturellus tataupa
CGCGGCGGTGCCGGCCGCTGCGGGCGGCGGGTGCGGGGCTCAACGGCGCCGGGGATGGCGCGTCTGCCGCGGTCTCGCTTCGCCTTCGCGGCCCCTCGGCTCCTGCGCTTACACAGAGCCCCGCTTTTAGGGTAGCTGGAGAAGAGGCGGCTTGGCCGCCTCAGCCCGCGGGTATCCTCGGAGGGCGGGCGGGCGCGACCGCAGCAGCGCCGTGCGAGAGGCAGCGGAGGGGAAGGCAGAGCAAAGGCACCGCTCCTCCCCTGGCCGGATATATAGTATAAAACCCAGAAGGGGAGGAGAGGTTTGTATTTTTTTTTCTTTTCCCTTCCTCCCTTTCTTTGCTGGGAGTTGCTTGTGTACGAAGGGAGCAGGAGGAAGCGGTCTGCAGACAGAAGCTGGTCGGAAAAGCGGTAATTAGAGGTAACTGCTGAGGGGAAAAGCAGAAGAAAAAAGTGGGAGGGAGCGGAGGGTGGGGGACGCTATGGAAGGATGATCATGTTGCCTGGAGAAGCGAGAAAGGCAGCCGGGGAAGTGGGGGGCGGCCGGGCCGCAGTGGCTGAATGTGTCCTGGGGAAACCGAGCCCAAGCGCTGGACTGGGCCGAGGCCGTCTCGCTGTCCCTCCCGGCAGCAGAAGCCGACCCAGCGGGAGGTGGGCAGCGGGATGCGGCGCTACCAGGCGGCGTCGGTGCTCAGTGCCCCGCGGTGCGAGACCCGCGGAGTCCTCGAGTCCCGCAGGCATGAGCTTCCCTCCTCTGGGTTGCCCTTCCTCCGCCATCCTCCCGCCGTGTCCCCGTCGCTGGGCGGTGTCCCGGGCGGGCCGGGGACAGTGGCGGCTCCAACCTCGCTCCACGCGTCGTCTTCTCCTTGGGAAAGTTCAACTTGAAGAGCAAACTTACAAACGAAGAGAGGAGTTTTATGAACCCTGCTTCACACCAAGAGGATTTGCTCGGGCTAGGGGATATTCAAGTGTGGTGTTATCCAAAAATTGGGAGCACTGAGATGCTTCTAGGGGAAGCTTGCCCTTTACATTTTCCTATCAGACACATATATAAAAAACAAGTGTAGTGTTTGGCATAGGTGTGGTTTTCATCACGTGAGAAGAGCTCATATTCTGAGACTTGCTGCTGGTTCATACATCTCATTATGAAGAGGAAATTGCTAGATACTGCTGCTGCCCACCCATGTGGCACCACAAATATTTGTCTCAGATATTTCTTATAGCATCCTATCTTAGTTTTCTAGAAATTAGAGGCATCTGACTTTATTGGGTCTTGTGCCGTCCTTTACAGTAATGCTGTTATACAGGATAATTTGCATTTACATGTTTGCCTCAAAGCCTTTTAAGGATATAGATAGAGAAAAGTGATAAATACCCAATGACAGACCATTTATCTTGCAGCAGGAAGCAATGAAACTAGAAGGGAGATGCTTCTCTAAGAAATGTTGTGCCATAAATTCAGTCAAAAGATTAGCTTCACATCATTTAGACTGCAATTTTGTTTTCTAAAGGGTAATTATTTGACTTTGACTTTCCCCAAGTCTGTATCTACTCTAACTTGATTCTGCTTGCATGTGTTTTAAAACAAGTGTAAGGTCAGGTGGTCCCAAAGATGTGATAAAACACTTGACTGTTCAATAGTTTTTAATCCTAAAGCCAGAGGTTTGGTGTATTGCTTTAGAGTTCAATTTTCTGCATATGTTTGTGTCCTGAGAACCTTCATCTCTGCTTGGTAAGAAGTTGATTGCAGTTCAGAGATGTACTACTAGAGTTTGTTTTCATCTGCATCTACCATAAAAAAGCATCACTGTTTCCTGCTTACCTGTAGTATCCTGAAACTTTGTTCTTGACTAGGAAAACATAAGTTCTATTTTCTGTTCATGACTGTATAATACACCCAGTCTTATTTTCTGGAAAGCAACTGCATAGTTTAAAGATGATTGCTTTAGAGGAGTGGTAAAATCCCTCTGTGTTATAATTCAGTATTTAATGTCCAGAATTACTGCAGTTTCTTTGCCTTGCATAAGCATATTGTCAAACTTATTACAGTTTTTGTAAAAGGAAAAAAAGTTTTTCCTTTGTGTTTGTTTTTTGAATGGGGGCGCAACAGGGGAACTAGGTTACAGGGCTGTTAGGGAACCTTACATTGACTAAAATCACAACAAACTCCCAATACACTGTTGTTCAAGATAGAAGATTTTTGGGAAGGGGGAGGAAGATGAGGGAGAAAGATGCATTCACTCAAATGGACTTGAATTAAACATGAAGCAATAGCAGAATTAGGCCAACCTTTTACTATATTTAGAGGATGTTCAAGGATGCATCTGATATTCTAATGAAGCTGTAAATCCCTGATTTCTACAACTTTTGAGTTTCAACTGTCTCTAATCTCTGTTAAGGCTCTTTTAAGTTAGTGGTGGGCAAGTTTTAAAGCAGTGGTTAACAGTCTTGAAGAACATGTAATAAAAACCTGAGTAAACAACAACATTAGCATATCAGATGAAAAAGGAGGCGGGCGGGGGGGGGGGGGACACACTAACAGAAAAGTAGTGGCAATTGGCCTGTTGCAGACTTTGCGTCTCTGTTATAGAGACAGCTTTGACTGATAAACTTCCTGTGCTTTCCCTCAAAACAGTCTGGGTTGGTGATGTGGTTCAATGTGCAGGTGGGCGGTGGTGCTTGTATAGAAAACATATGACAAGGCAGAAGAAACAGCAGGGAATGCAGAATATGGAGGGACAGAGATTGACGTTTGGTCAGCATGGTGCAGTAGAGGAGCACGGATGAGTAGCTAATACCTTCTGCATCCTCTGTCCTGGTACTGATTTCTAGTTCTGTGGCAGAGCATAGATTCTTGCTTTAAAGGGGCAACCTGAAACCTTGGCATGTCATTGCAAGAATATTCCCTTCCTTTCCCCTTCCCCTTCCCCTTCCCCTTCCCCTTCCCCTTCCCCTTCCCCTTCCCCTTCCCCTTCCCCTTCCCCTTCCTCATTTTTTTCCCTTTTATCATAGAATCATTATTGTTGGAAAAGACCTTCAAGATCAAATCCATCCATAAGACCCTCAACACTATACCTGATAAACCATGTCACTAAGTGCCTCATCTGCATGTTTGAACACTATCAGGGACGGTGACTCCACTCACATAGGAAGTTGCTAATTCTGATAAACTTGCATATTCCATTCTGCAGTGGCAATTACTTTGATCTATACAAGGGACAGATAAATGAGAGCATAGGAAAGGAGAAGGACCGTTTTGCTTGGTTATACCACAGATCTGAGTAGTTCATAGAAGCTGAAGGGCAGTGAAGAATGAGACAGTGAAATTGGAAATACTCTACTACTAATGCTTGGTTGATCTGAGGAATATTCATTTTTATGCCATCTCGTTTGTTTTCGTTGTGTAGGTAAACATTGGGGATAATTGCTGCAGGGGATAATGTTACCTGTATTCTGTATCTACATTATTATCCCGTTAGTACTATTTAAAATTAGAACATTCTTATTCCCTAGTACTTCTAAGCTGAATTTTATTAACTAAGCCCAATGCACTTCTGAGAAGGTTCTCGAGGTCAAACTGACTCTCTAGAAAGTCAGATCCAAAAAGACTCTGGATCCATAAATAAGGTTTAAAAAATAAAAGCTTCAATGTACAGTGCTGTTCAATGGAATTGGTATTTTCTTATGTGCAGTAGATCATGGCAAGAGTTAAGCAGCTGCAGATATACCTAGAAATGAATTTGACTGAGGTGTGTTCACTTTCCTATCATAAAAGGCTGTTCCACAATGGCAGTTCTTGTCTGGGAGCTGTTCATTTATGTGAATAAGATGCTCTGCTTTAGCTACCAAAACTTGCCTCTCAGCAAGGCAAAGGGTGTGATTCAGTGGTCATTTTAATTTGACATAACTGTGGGCTACTACCAAAGGGTCCGCAAGTCTTCTTCACCCCTGGCTATGCGTTTCTGATCTCTCACTTATGCTAGTGCTATCATTTGTGGCCAAATGCAAATCCACTTTTGTTGTTGTTGGCTTCGTTTTCAGTTGGATGAGTTCCTGGGTCTGACTTAATGCATGACTAAAATGCAGTAAGCAGTCAGCAGAGATTTGTAGTTGGGGGAAGAGTAGGCCAATCTTCATTGCTCTTAATAGGAGTCCTGGAATTGCAATATAACAAGCTCTGGCTCAAAGCTATGTTAACACTTCTGCATAGATTCCAGATTGTATTTGGCTTATATCTGGCCAATTTGGAGTGTGAGGAGAGATACCTGTCTATCTTTTATCTGTAAAGATATTCCCTGACAATGCAATATGCCAAGCCAGTGCAAATTTAGTTTTAATGTGAAGTTAGTGACAGAAGAAACTTGAAGGAAAAAATATTATTTTAAATATCTGGATTCTTGAGGTTGGTGGGGCCTTATTCTGGTGTGCTAAAAAGTGTTTCTGCTCAGGATGTGGAGCCCTGAATTCAGCTTTTGCATCAGTTCTGCCACTGACCCAATTTCTACTCTCACCACTGCTCTTCTTGCTTCTTGCCTCCAGATCTGCTTGTCCTCTATTTAAATTACAAATTATTTAAGCTCCAGTCCATTATTTTTCTGTATTCATTTTTGTTCAGTATTTGCAGATATCCTGTACTGGTAAGACCCCAATTCATGGCATGAATTCTTTGATGCTATGATGATATCATCAATAATATTTTTTTCAGCATCGGATGATCAGAACTATAGGAAATAGCCATGGATAAGCCATCTGAATTCTGATCTTCCTTGTGAAGTCTCCTGACTTTAGTGAAGCAGTCCCTATGGACTCATGCACAATGCCAATGTGGGTTGCAATGCACTCTAGCATCTCAACCCTCCCTGGTATGCAGCCACATCTGGCAGAAGTTTTCACATTGGCTATTTTAAAGATTCCTTTAGAAAATGGTTTTCAGTGTTATACTTGTACAGATCATAGTGTCAAAATTATGACATATGAGGCCTTAATAGACTAAAATAGTCAATAGCAGCTCTATAGGGTATAGGATATAGTTAATATGCTATTGGTAATTAATGGGAACTGGAAATGCTCTTCTGCCACAAATGTTTGGCTGAATTTACTTTTGTTAAAAGATGAAGCAGTATTAAAATTTTGCAAAAAAAAAAAAGTAATTTGACTATAATCATATTCAAGTTCTAAGCTTGTATTTAGCTCTTTTTGTAAGAGTTGACTGTATGTGTTTCTCTTTGTATGTATCTCTGCTTGGGCAGGTGTCAGTAATTACAAACTGCATGGACCTTAGTTTTTCCATCCATGCTCACAGAAGAAACTACACTGTGCCAGAAAAATACCCTATTGTTTTTAACTCTTATTATTTCCTGCTTTCACCTGATATGCAGGTGAGCTTTTCCTCATATTAAATTTAATTTTTAATCAGTTATGCCAGTATCTACCATCCACACATTCTCTGAGAAGCAGCAAATTGTCTTCCACAAGTTAATAAAACAACTGTAAAAATTAATGACTGGATAATACATGTAAGAATGTCAGTATTGGTCACAAAACTGGATGCTTAAAATTTTACTTTCTAAAGCTGTGGTTCAGCTTTGCCTTATCCAAGGTCAGATCCATAGTGCCAGCACGTGGTATTCTCTTCAGCTCAGGTTACACTGTATTTCATGTATATTCTTCCCGTTTCTCATATTGCTCTCTTAATTTTGGAATGTGGCCAATAATCAAGTATCGAATAAGAAGGGCATATTTATTTTATTGTGTTTCAAGATGAATGGCAATGCTCTGCTATACTAAATGCAGACTACAAATGTAAGTTTGTGTTTTCAGCTTTGAATGGCTTGTGACTGTCTTGATTGGAAACTGTTTTCACGACTGTGTCTGTTATGTTGTATAAAACTGGAACCATTTGGAAAGACAAATCCCTTTTTTGTTTGATCTTCCTGAAAACAACTATAGAAGCTGTTTAATGAAAGAAAGATTCTCTGATCTCACTGCTGATCCCATAAAGAAAATGGATTTGTTTTGCATCCAGTGTTTCAGGCGAACCTTTTCTTAAAGGCAAGAATAAGCAATTACTGGAGAGCTATACAGGCTCATTCATGAGATACTGAATATAAATAAACCATGGTGAATGCTACTGTCATTAGGATATTCCTTCAGAAACTTCCTTGATACTGTGAAATTGTGAAAGTGTAAAATGACTGCTATGTATGCACCAAGAATGGTCCAGTAAAGATATCCAAAGTTGTACAATTATTTTTTGACATTAAATCAAACAGGTCTGACTGAAAAAAATCAAAGAGCAGAGATTGTAAATAAGAAAAGGTGCCACCCCCCTTTTGGTAGCTTAATTCCTGATACACCTTAGTAATTACAATAAAAAAAAATCTAATGTTATTCACAAAGTATGTGGGTATTAGCAAATCACAGTGGTCTTCTAAAATGTTCTTTAAGCAGAGAGTACCATGGAGTTAACAATAGAGCATATAAATTGGTTTGATAGTAGCCAAAGGTGCTACCATTTAATAATTCACTGGCAGTATTTGTCTAAGTCATTTTCAGAGATAACTATGATATCCAAAATGAGAATTAGGAGTGTTGTCTAAGTAGTGGTGTGCTGCTACACTGTGGCAGCAAATGACAGACTACCCAGACAGGTATCTACAACTATCCAAAATTATCCAGGCATAATAGCTTTTCTTCTTTTTATTTTTTTTTTCTTTTTGGTGAAGCATGCTGTCCTACAGAATTTTGGGAGTGTGTCATCCTACAGAGATGTTATCTTTGCCAGTTGTATGTGGCTGCATGCATAGACTTAGTATCTTCAGTCATATAGCAATTGTTTGGAAAAATACTTTTCTGTTACTTCTCATTTTGAATGCTGGCCTATGAAAGAAGTTGCTGTTTTGAGATTTCCTATAAATAATTGTAGACCTCTAAGCTTTGATCCTCACAGTAATATCACTCTATGACTAATCACACATATCACTCTATGACTAATCATACAAGGTTATTCCCCACTTGTGAAAGTTTCCTCAGCACAATATCACAATATTCACTGTTTGTGATAGTTTGCTCAGTTGTAGAGGACTGTGTTGTCCTTTAGCTTGCAGAAGTATCTGAGATGAAGCATTGCTTCATTTATCACCAAGGGTTAGAGAAACAAGGGTCTCTTGTTTCCAGCACAGCTGTAAGCTAATTCAGCTCTTTGGGTCTAAGATCAGTGTTGGAGAACTGAGTGTTGCTCACTCTTAGACAGCTGCCTTAAATGTTATGTTCGTGATGTGTTCAGACACGGTGCCCAGAAGCAAAATAGTCCTGATGGGTGATACCCCGACTTCAATATTGCCAAACCTGAGAACGCTGTCCTCCTTGTTTCAATGGGGACCACAAGCACAAACCAATGGTGTGACTTCGTCTAGATTATCACATAACTAGCTAGTCTGTATCAATGACTTGGCCTTGAGCAGTGTGGCAGAAGCAGTTTGGACATGTGGTGAAGAACACACAGGAATAAGCTTTACTGAACCTGTCTTGGCTCTAGGAAGCCAGTGAGATTAGCTGTTGCTGGTTTTCTTTAATGAGGCAAGGAAGAAGAGGTTGGCAAAGACTTTCTGTGCTGGTATCATTCAGAGCCAGTAGAACAGTGGAGGCAGAGAGACTGCCGCAAATCTTTTCAAAACCATCTGTTTTTACCACCTGTCATTGCATATTCACAAACACACAGTCTTATAAGACATTAGTACTAGAAAACTTTCTCTGTAAGTACAGAACTAATGTAATTCTGAAATTCCTGTCTAACGTGTTCATAGTTCAGTCAGGGGATTATAGCTGTACTATATCTTGAGATTGAGAGCACGTGTGAGAGTGGAAGGGGCAGAGTGAGAGGGTGGGAGAGCAGTAGAGTGAGAGAGATGGAGAGGCAGAGAGGGAGGAGAGAGAGAATAGCAGAAGGAAAGAGGGAGACAGAGGGGTGAGGGAGAGCTAGAGGTGGGAGAGAGGGAGAGATCTGCAGAGGAAGACAGTGAGTGGCAGAGGGGAATAGGGAGGGAGCATGGTGGAGAGAGAGAGAGAGCATGGCAGGAAAGAGAGAGAGATTGAAGAGCAGCAGGGGCGAAGGAGAGGCAGCAAGGCAAAGAGGGATACATACAGAGAGGGAGAAAAAGACAGGCCAGTGGAGAGTGGGGAGAGAGCGGGAGAAAACAGGGAGTGGAACGCAGAGGCAGAGGGAGAGAGTGAAGCAGGGGGCAGAGACTGAAAGGGAAAGATGGAGAGAGAGGTGGAGAGGGAAGGAGAGGGAGAGGTGGAGAGAAGCAGCAGGCAGAAGAGCAAGTGGAGGGGAGGCAGAGCAAGTGAAAGAGGCAGAGAAGAGGCAGAGGAGGGAGGTGTAGCAAGGGGTAGGGGGCGAATGGAGAGGGGAGAAGAGGGGGCAGAGAAGGAGAGAAGTGAAGGGGGAAGAGGGGAGTGCAAAGTGAGCAGAGGCAGAGAGAGAGGCTGGGAGAGGAGGAGAAAGAGAGAGAGAGGGGGAGGGAGGAGGGAAGAGAGAGGCACAGAGGGAGGGATCTTATTTGTTACTCCTTTTGCACATGGATCCAGTGGTCAAACCTTTCAATTCAGTAGAAGAGGCTCAGGGTTCTGCATACAAGTGGAGACTTTTGCCTTAGCTTAATGTCTAGCTGTTCTTTTAATTTAATTTTATTCTTATTCTAGACTCTGCCAACAGAACAGCACTGCTAAGTCAATTGTATATGCAGAATAAAACTCCTATCTGACAGCAAGGCATTAACATCACAAAATTGCATTAGGAGCTTGTGCTACATAGCTTTGGATGGTCTTACTGGTTTCCCCCCAGAAATGTGCCTATTAATGTTACACTTACTGCAGCTTTGGTTTTCATATAGCAAAGAGATGAATCAAGAGAAAATGCATACCTCAAAAGTGACCATTCTTCTGGGGCATGATAAAGAAGCTGAAGTTGCATTAAATCTGAGCACATTTTTGTAGTCTTTTTGGTAGTGCTAGATTTCCCCCAGGCCAGAACTGTGACGCATGTAGGAGGACAGATTGTGTTGTGACTGCAAACTAAAATATATTAAAATTTCAGTCTTAAAGGTTAAGGGTTGCCACATATAACTTGAAAATTCACTTTTAAAATTGATAATCATGTTAAAAATGAAAAAAAAAGCAAATAAAAAAAGAATTCGCATTGCTTACCATGAAGATGGGGAGGTTTTTGCCTTCCAAAGCAACAGTGTCTTCAGTGATCAACAAACCAAATACTCCACTGCTCATTAACATTTAATTTCCATGGCAACCTAAACTACACTGTTTTCCTGGGAGATGAAGTGAGGTGATCTGTGGTTCTTCATAGGAACTAATCTCCTACAGTTTTCTGTATCATCTTGAAAATGTTTTCTGGTAGAACATGTTGGTTTTACTGGCCTAGTTAGTCATTCCAGTTTCTGTTTACAGAACAGTATATACAGTATATATGTATACATACATATATATGTATGCTTTTGGAGACATTCTTTTTCCATCTAAATTGTGTCTTCCACTTCATATTTGTGAACAATAAATATGAGTTGCAACACAGCACAAATCCAGAGTATTAAAAAATAAGGTAGGGAGTAATGTTTAAAAAATTTTTATGGTGGATATTGCTTGGATATCTACTAATTTTAGTCTTATTTAAAGAAGTGTGAGCTGATGTTTCAGAATAGTGAGCTATTCTTTTTTCTTCATTCATAGAATCACAGAATCACAGAATAGTTAAAGTTGGAAGGGACATCTAGAGATCATCTAGTCCAACCCCGTTGCTCAAGCAGGGACACCCAGAGCACGTGGCACAGGGGGGCATCCAGGTGGGTTTGGAAGTTCTCCGGGGAAGGAGACTTAACAACCTCTCTGGGCAGCCTGTTCCAGGGCTCTGTCACCCTCACAGTAAAGAAGTTCTTCCTCATATGGAGATGGAACTTCCTGTGTTTCAGCTTACACCCGTTATACCTCGTCCTGTCATGGCCGCTACGGAGAAGCGCCTGGCCCCATCCTCCCTACAATCATTCCTCAGATACTTGAACATGTTAATGAAATCTCCTCTCAGCCTGCTTGTCTCCAGACTAAACAGACCCAGCTCGCATAGTCTTTCCTCATATGACAAACTTCCTTTGAGTTTTTCTGGAGACATTGTTAACGGACTTTCTAGCAGAAAGTTTCTCTTTGTTGTTATGTGCATTTCTCAGTTCTTTCTTCTTCTTTCTTAATAAATAGTTAGAACTACAGTGCCCTAAAGATTTGAGTTCTCTTCTTTCATGTGTCACTGACTGCCAGTGAGCAGTTACTTTTGTGATATGACTCCTTGTTAAGATTAAGGGCTAGAGCACTTTATTATTTTATAACATTGAGATGAGGATGAACAGTTATGTATTCAGCAATAAAGCAGTATGATCATGAGCATATGGGCAAGAGATGCCCATTCTTGCAAAGTGGTCCGCTCAGTAAGAAACATAAAAAATTCCTATTCCAAATATGATCCTCTACAAAGCAAAAGTTGTCCAGATGAACATAATGTAACAGTACTGCACAGGAAACAAGGACTATTTTACTCTTTAAATCTTCTTAGAAAAGCTGTCTGTATTCAAATCATCCATCAGTTTGGATGGGATTCACAGTCAGTTGCTGAAAGAAATGGGCAGTATAGTTGCAAAATTGTCAGTGTGAAAAATGATGCTTATCAGAGATGTTCACAATGACTAGAAAAAGGCTAACATTACATAAGCATCTTTAAGAAGAGGGAGGAGAATCCAGGGAACTGTAGGCCTTACCAGTTTTATCTTAAATAAGTCAGTCTTACTGAATCCCTTGAAAAACTATCTGCATGAAATCCATTTCCAAACACATAACAGATGAGAAGGTAATCAAGAACAGTTGACCCAGAGGGACCAAGGACAAGTCAGGCTTCCCAACTTCAGTGCCATCTATGATGAAATGACTGATAGTGTAAATGAGGGGATAGCAGGGAGGCAGTTCTTGTCTTTGACTTCAGGGAGGCATTAACATGCTAGCTTGTTAAAAGAGACAGTAAAATAATCCAGAGGGGCAAGAGCCACTGGGCTTTAGATAGTTGATTTTATTCACCAGCTCGGGATCTTTGTGATAACAGTATCCGCCATTAACAGATTGTTATAGGGCTAGGCTTATCAAATAGTAATTAGCAATTGGCGCAACTAAATGGAGTACATTGCTCGTCCCAGTAAAATGCTATAGCGTTTGTTCATCCTGAGTGTACAGGGGCCTCTCAACCTTGCAGGAATTGACAAGTGCTAGCATATCTCCTCTCCTTGAATATGCAGGAGACTGTCAACCTTACATGGAGTTACCTTAGCAGAGTGTCGTAGGTGAGGGGAGGGGACGGATACTCACGGTCTAGCAGGAGGAGTTGGTCAGGTCATTCCTAATCTCTGTTCAACTTGTCGGTGCTAGACTCTGTCCTTTATACCCTTAGCAAAGGACTACATGACTCTGCTATGGTCATCCTTATGAGGTGATCCTTCCAGAATCTTCAGGCAAGTTCCAAAAGATTATCTGCCCTTTGCAAGGTTAGCAAGATGAGTTTCAGTCCCTTATTGGGTGTTTTGCAGCTTTAGGGATTTGGATATTGTTTGCAAATTTCAGCAAAGTGAGACTACCCTGTCTCCATCTTGTTGTTGGAGAGAATACCCAGTTTCTCCATTGCTTTTCTGCAATATTGGTAGATATCATGAAATTCAGCGGTTTAGCAGTTTTGTTTTTGTTGTTCCTAAGTGTGCTAGGAGCTGTAGAAATGCATGGAAATCCATTTTTCAAGCTATTTTGTCAAAGACAATGTGCAGATAGAATGAGATAGAAATCAATCCACTCTCTAGATCCCTAAATCAGTGTTGTCAATGATGATTTGTTTTTCAATCAAAAGATTTCTTGTTTATAACACTTTACAGTTTTACCATGGGTACTGTAATATTTAATTGAAGGAGCCAATTTGTAGAAAGAGATAAGAGAGAAAATAGAGAATTAAAAGCCAGGGTAATTAGACATATGATTTATTAATATTCAAGTCAGGAGGAGCATATTAAAGAGGAGCATATAGGACCTTTGCACAGCCAGAAACAAGAACCCAACCCCAAAGTCCAAAGTCCCAGTTCCCCATGTTGGGTGAGAAGGTCACAGAGTAAGTCTTATGCATAAGCACTCCCTTGAGCCTGGTTAGGTATTGCAATCAGATGTTGTTTATCCTCTATGGTTTATCTGCGTTCCAGATTAACACCAACGCCAACTATATTAAGGGTAGGGCCATACAAATGTCGCTATATTACTTCAGGGCTGATTTGCTGATTCCAGTCCAATTTTTTTTTTTTTTTTTTTTTTTTTTTTCACTTAATGCCTCAGTCAAGAAATCCTGCAGCCGTGAGGTGAACCACTTCTAGGGTGACAAATTTCTTTTAGTTGCTTGGAAATATGTAGAGAGTAGGAAGAAAAATGTGATGAATCCAAGCGTATATAGTTTGAAAAAGCCTGAATGTGAACTCTTGGCCTTAGCTGGTATAAGCTGCTTCAGGGAACAACATTCAAGTAACTAAAACAAACAAAAACTTACTTAACATGCAGTCATAGCCTTTCATTTCCTTGTTCAGTGTGCTTCTGTGGAATACTTTTTCCAAGCTATATCTATTTGATTAATTTAGGCATTGCAATTGATTTACTCTTCCTTGTCTGCAGAAGAGCCATGCCATAAAAAGTCATGATGTGCAGAAATAATGTTTTGAGTAGGTGTGGATTTCCTATGGTTGGTATTGCTATAGCAACACTTCCCTCCAAACCATGACTGTAACTGCAGAAGGTGCCATTGATTTTATATGTTGTAAAATATATCTGTATTTACTGCAAAACTGAACTGCCTAAAGTAAAATGAAATAGAGACTTCTTTTTCATTTTCCTCATACCACAAACCTCGATTATCCTTTCAACAGAAATCATTTTGTATTGAAGAAAGTCGTCTTCTTGTGTTTTGAGAAGCTTTTACCAGATGTGATAAAGCTTTTCGCTCTCGGGGTTTTTTTATATTTGTAACAGCTTAATTTAAGCATAATGATTTGCTGAGACAGTTTTACTGGAAAGATTCTCTGTTTGCAAAACAAAACAAAACAAAAAAACCCATTTACATATGAATGTAAATGTTAGCATGAAAATCCATTATTGATTTCAAAAAGTATGTTCCTTTGTGAATTTGAATCTCATTATTCATATAACGTAAGGATGTATGTGTTGATATTTGTTTGCACTGCAGAAGTATAGCAAGCAAACAGGGAGTAATTGTGTGCACTAGAACTGCCTGAATAGGGAATATGGGAAGCAAATTAGCACCAAGATATTAGCTATGTTCTAATGATCTTCACTAATGCTGCAATATGTAGGTAGACCCAGATGGTGATAACTTTCTGCATGCTCCAGGATTGCTGTGGCAATATAAATGCTGCAGTGAAACTATCAGTATAAAGCATTACTCAGATTTCAGTTTGAGCTAAACCATAGAGGCATACTGGCTCCCATGGGTCCTAGCAGAGGTGCAGTGCCATGCTAACAGACATTCAGCCCCCAAGGCCAGCTCTAGTTTCACATTTTTCACCTGAGATCTGAGCTAGCTTTTGCTGTCTGGGTGTTTCCATACTCTTCAAGATACGAACAGAGAGCATGCAGAAGCAAATTACAGAAGATCTCCAACTGTTTTGTATAGTTTCCAGTTTGAGTCTAACATGGCCAACCTTTAGTGGGAACTAACAAATCCAGCCAACAAAATTCAGACTTTTCTTCAGTGTGTTGTACCCTGAGGGGCCCTTACTAGTTCAGTCGCTGTATGGCATGGAGCTGCATCTAGACCGGCACTATAACCATCTTTGTGTAAGTCAGAGCTCCGAGCCTGTCAGCCACTTTGGCAGGTGTCAGCTTAAATTTGGCTAGCTCTTTTAATTCAGTTGTGCTGGTTCCTCTGTCTTTTGAGTGACTGTACTGTTGTTCCTAATATGCCTTTTATATATCATCTTGGATACGCTGCATAAAAGTTAACTATCTTTAACCAGAGCCAAAATATCAGAATCTTCTCAGTAATACATACATATTGACTCTCAAACCCACAGAAATTAAGCTCTAGAAAAGCATTTCTGATTGCACTCAGTAAAATGTGCAACTGTTTTTATGAAATGAACTGTAAAAATGTACAGTGACAACAGAAATGGTAAGAGTGTAATAGCATGTTATCTCAAGGTTGACCTAGAATCTGAGTTGTTGTGAAAATACGGACACTTGGGGCTTCCTAGGTTTTCTTTTGAATTTCCTGGATATGATCTTCTGTTCTGTTCTCCACACCTCTAAGCTTTACAGATTGTAATATCCAGCAGGTTTTATGCTAAAGAGTGACAGGCCATAATTTTGTCATGATTACTTGCTTCTTACTTACTTGTTTTGTAATATGTGGCCTGTTTATTTGGCTTGATTTAAATTCCAGCTTGTGCATTGGAATGACTTTTACTGAAGGGTTCAAGAGTCTTAAGCTGGGATATGGGTACAGTTTGCGGAAGGACCTTCGCCTGTGTAGGCCAGAAGGAGTGTGACACCATAAAGTGATACTGTTCATATGATGCCACATGTTTGCTCCTAGAAGAATTTCAGAGAGTTACGGAGGACAGAATCATACAGCCTCACATTGTTGCTCACCTCCTAAAATGACCTGTGCAGAATAGACGCATTAGTATCTATTCTTGTGTGTGCTTGGCATCCTGGACGCTGAAGAAGGAGGAGATTGTGTCATTTCTGTGTCATAATCACACCTAGAGGAGAAACACATTTTTTTGCTTGTTCTATAGAAAGAGACATAGTGCAGCATATGGATAATGCTTTAGCATCAGAGAGCATCATGTCATCTGGATGTTTTCTGAAACCTGAACATGTGTAAGACAGAGCTATTTGCTGTGTAATTTGTGACAGGTGCAGTGTGGACATCAGAAACATTGTTTTGTAGCTGAGTCTAGTATAAGCTTGTTTTAGGCTAGTTATCACAGTAGTGGACATGGACTTCATACTGTCAAGTCTCAGGCTTTACGTATAAAACTTGCTCAGCTCTCCTTTTTTCCCCAAAATTCTATATTAATGAATAGCTTCTCTCTGTCTCCCACACCTGGGATGAGATATGCAGCAGACAGGGAGACATCATTACGTTGCACAGTGCTGCACTCAGGTTTTGCCTTCCTGCAGATTCCTGCTGTGTGACATTGTGGATTGATTGCTCACTTTGTGCATGATCTGAAAATTTAATGCATTCACCATAGGACCCTGATATGTTCCATCTCCTCACTCCCATCATGCAATCTAGTTCGTGGTGTCTATCATTTGATACTGGAATAACCTGAGGAGTTTTCCCATTTCTCTTTTCATTTTTCAAGGATCATGTAATGTAGCATTTTGCTATTATTTTAAGGAATAATAGATTAGATTGTCAGTAAAAGTTGAACAGAATAAATGATCTACATTAGTTTATGGTACTGAAGATTTTGGTTGTCTTTTTCACATGGTTAGAAAGGTGTTTAAGAAAATTACAGAAGCCTTGATAAATGGGCTACAAGAAATCATTTGTGCCCGACAACGGAGGATCTTTAAGGGAAGGAAAATAAGTGTCAGTGCTTATTCTGATTTCCTATTAGAGAATAAAACATTTCTAACTTTTATATGATGATCATGTCAATGTCCTTTCTAAGCCCTTACCTTATATTTCAAAAGCTATGGCCGTACCTGTAAATTTACATTCTCCGTATTTCTTGGTTATGAATTCTGACCTTGTCAAGTGGATTGCTTTCATAACTAAAAACAACAGAAATCCAAATGCATTGTTAGGCCAGCAATCTGCATTTCTAACGGACTCCTGCAGTGAAATGAAGTCACTGTGCGTGCTGTTAATATAATGGACTGCAGAAAAGTAATTTAGCAAAGTGTGAAGGCAAAATTTTCCTCGTTTTTCATTAGATGTTACTGCTTATTAAGTCTGATAATTGTGAAAGGTGTCATCTTTTCTTCATGACTTATAATAATTCAAAGATAAATGTATTGGATGAGCAAGGACTTGTGGCAATGCTCAAGCAGAAGAAGGCGGTATACAGAATGTGGAAAAAAGGACAGGCCCCCTGGGAGAAATACAGGAGCGTAGTCAGGGAATGCAGAGTTATGACGAGGAAAGCTAAGGCGCATTTGGAATGTAAGCTGGCGAGGGAAGTTAATAACAAGAAAAACTTTTTCAAATACATAAAGAGCAGAAGGAAGACTAGGGAAAATGTGGGTCCCCTAGTGAACGGGATGGGCACCCTGGTTATGAATAACACAGAAAAAGCAGAGTTGCTGAATGCCTTCTTTGCTTCGGTGTTTACCAAGGGAAGCCCTTTAGAGTCCCAGGCCCTAGAGACGAGAGTAGAAGCCGGGAGAGGGGAAGACTTGCCCTGGATAGAGGAAGATGGAGTAAGAGATCTCCTGAGGAACCTCGATAGCCACAAATCCATGGGCCCTGATGGGATGCACCCCAGAGTACTGCGTGAACTGGCGGATGTCGTAGCTAAGCCACTCTCCATCATCTTCGAAAGATCCTGGACAACGGGGGAGGTGCCAGAGGACTGGAAGAAGGCCAATGTCACGCCAGTCTTCAGAAAAGGCAAGAAGGAGGATCCGGGCAACTACAGGACAGTGAGCCTCACCTCCGTCCCTGGAAAAGTGATGGAACGTCTCATACTGGCCATTGTCTCCAGGCACATGGAGGACAAGAAGGCACTCAGGAGTAGTCAGCATGGATTCACGAAGGGGAAATCATGCTTGACTAACCTGATAGCCTTCTATGATGGGATGACCAACTGGATAGATGAAGGGAGAGCGGTGGATGTCATCTATCTTGACTTCACCAAGGCTTTTGACACCGTCCCTCACAACAACCTCCTAGACAAGCTCTGGAGGTGTGGGATGGATGAGTGGTCGGTGAGGTGGATTGGAAATTGGCTGGATGGCAGAGCTCAGAGGGTGATAATCAGCGGTGCAGAGTCTAGTTGGAGGCCTGTGTTGAGCGGTGTCCCCCAGAGGTCAGTCCTTGGTCCAGTCCTGTTCAATTTGTTCATCAACGACCTGGATGAAGGCACAGAGTGCTCCCTCAGCA
>JAWLRI010000879.1:1161337-1180459 GCA_034781795.1 Crypturellus tataupa
AGCACTGGAACAGGCTGCCCAGAGAGGTTGTGGAGTCTCCTTCCCTGGAGATCTTCAAGACCCACTTGGATGCAGCCTTGTGCCACGTGCTCTAGGTGGCCCTGCGTGTGCCGGAGGGTTGGACTAGATGACCTCTACAGGTCCCTTCCAACCTTAGGCATTCTATGATTCTATGATTCTCTTGTCCTATGCATTAGTTAAATGAGTATATGTTCAATGCCTCAAAGCCACACCGAATTTTCTCCAAATATCAGTAGGTTCTGTAGTTTTGTATGCAACAGAAAAGAAATGCTTTATATTGCTGGATGTGATTTTATTAAGTGACTTAGGCAATGGTTTTCATTTAGATATTAGATTTGTCACCTGAAGTATTTTGAAGTTTTTTAAAGTTGTCTAAAGTGCTTTCTTTCCTATCTTAAGAAGGTATATCAAATACTGCATAAAAGACATTTATTGAGCAGTAGGCAGTAACAGTCTCTTTTCTTTTTAAAGATACCCACTGTAAATTTGATCTGGAGATATAACATTTCAAATCAGACTAACTTAAAGCAGCTTCATGTGTGGAAATATACATGCTGTGCAATTTTGTTTTCCAATAAACACCAGTTTAAATGCTTATTGCAGCTTAATTAAGATTACCAACTCTTGAATTATATGCTTCAATTTGGTCATGATATGTTTTAAAGATAAGAACTGGGAACCTTAAGCAACTTCTGTTTGTGTGTGTGTGTGTGTGTTTTTTTTTTTAATCCTAATTGTTTTGGACTTTTGGGCTTGTTTTTTGAAGAGGCAATGCTTAATCTCTCACTTCCAGGAATTTTTTCATCTAATTTGTAGCATTCTGATTTACAATAATTTATTTGTATTTTTTTACTCATTAAAAATCATTCTGAGCATAATGCATTTCATCTACAAACTCTTAGTGTCATATAGTGATATAATCTTGGCTTTGGCTATTTGCGACAACTCCAGGGAAATGAAATGTTTTGAAGTATCTTGCTTTTGCTCTCAGATAAGTTTCCTCTTGTAGAAAACAGACTTGGATTTGTCAGCAGGGAAAGAAAGGATTAAAGTGGGAAATGTACAACCATGACCATTTAAAATCTCAATATAGTTCCTTTTACACAGATTTGTACAAATGCTTGTGGGCTGTATTTAATTCCATATTTAAGTACATAGACGCTGATGTCAGTCTTAAAAAATGTGTGATTTGATATACATATTAAAGACAACATTCTCTTTTATTTACAAATATTTTATGTTTGTAAATGAATATTGTTTGTATACATGTGTGATTTTGAGAACTGGAGGGATGGCAGAGCTTAGAGGGTGATGATAAATGGGGCCAAGTCTAGTTGGAGGCCTGTGACCAGTGGTGTCCCTCAGGGGTCAGTACTGCTGTTCAACTTCTTCACCAGTGACTTGGAAAGAGTGCACCCTCGGCAAGTTTGCAGACTATAGCAAATGAGGTGGAGCGTCCAATACACCAGAGGGCTGTGCTGCCATTCAGAGGGACCTAGACAGATTGGAGAGTTGGGCAGAGAGGAATTTCAGGAAATTCAACAAGGACAAGTGCAGAGTGCTGCACCTGGGAGGAATAACTCCAGACACAAGTATAGATTAGGGGTTGACCTGCTAGAAAGCAGCTCCGTGGAGAGGGATTTGGGAGTCCTGGTTGACAACAAGTTAACCCTGAGGCAGCAATGTGCCTTTGTGGCCAAGAAGGCCAATGGGCCTGCATGAGGAGAAGCATTGCCAGCAGGTCCAGGGAGGGGATCCTGCCGCTCTGCTCAGCTCTGGTGAGGTCACACCTGGAGTATTGGGTGCAGTCCTGGGCTCAAGAGGGACATGGAGCTTCTAGAGAGGGTCCAGTGTGGAGCCACAAAGATCATTAAGGGTCTGGAGCATTTGTCGTATGAGGAAAGACTAAGTGAGCTGGGCCTGCTTAGCCTGTAGAAGAGAAGACTGAGGGGAGGTATTATCATGTTCAAGCACTTTAGGGGAGAATGTAGGAAGAATGTAGGGAAGAATGTAGGAACAAGGTCAAGCTCTTCTTGGTAGTGGCCAGTGACAGAACAAGGCGTAATGGCTATAAATTAAAACACAGGAAGTTCCATCTCCATATAAGGAATAATTTTGTTACTATGATGGCGACAGAGCCCTGGAACAGGGTGTCCGGAGAGGTTGTGAAGTCTCCTTCTCTGGAGATCTTCATATCTGCCTGTCTGCGACCCTGTGCCACATACTATAGGTGTCCCTCCTTGAGCGAGGGGGTTGGACCAGATGATCTCTAGAGTTCCCTTCCAACCTCAAACATTCTTCTATTCTGTAATATTTTGTATTCATATTCAGAGGTTGAGTCTTGCTGTCTAAAGAGGTGATTAAGTCTCTTTGCAGTGGTTACTTTTCAGGACTTTATTATTTGCTTCCACTTTAAATACATGCTTCAGACACTGCCTTGAATAAGAACATTTTCCAAAATCACGGGTTTGATGGGATTATTCTGACACATTCCTTGCTAGATTATGGTATGTTTTACATGCTAATAATTCTTCCTCTATTTCATTCATTGTGAAAATCTAGCAATAACTTTCCAAATCCAAGGCCAATCACAGAATCACAGAATGGTTGAGGTTGGAAGGGACGCTAATCTGTAGTTTGAAGGCCAGTCAAACAAAGAAAGAGAATGTAGCAAAAAATGTTGTGTTTGAAGTTTCTGTGTTTCAAAGAGCTCTCCTAACAAACAGCAGAACCTTTTCTGTAATGAATATTTAAACCTCTTTGTGCTCATAGAAAACTGAAATACTTCCTCTCCCCCCCGAAAGAAAACAGTCTTAACATGAATTCCTGCTGTAAGAGTGCATTATTTCCATTAAAAAAAAAAAAAGTTTTTCTGTTCCCTTCTTTAGGTTGGTTGAGGTTCCTCTTCTGTGAGCTTTTTTATCAGTGCTCAGCTGAGAAGTTCTGGGTGCGTTTACACTAAGCAGAAACAGTCTTCTCCATTATACATCAAGGTCTTTGGTAAGTTTTTTAAGAAAAGCTTGCTGCTCAGCACCCTTTTTGTTATTGGTTGTGTTTTTTCACTGGCAGCCTTTATTCTGAAGAACATGTTAAAAAAAAAAAAACTGCAGTGCCTAATGACCTAGGTCATTACCTAGGATTAGTTATATTGGTTGATTTGTTAATATATTATTTTGGGAGAGTTTGGAAGTATTCTCAAAAAAAAAGAGATTATTTTAGAGGATATCTGTTTGCATAATTTCTTTTCTTTTAGGTGTGGTCAGTAGCACTTCCACAATAATGTGCCTAAATGAAAACTACAGCTACATCAGGAGTGGCACACAGAATACTTAAAAATTGAAAAATGACTTCATTAGGCATAAAATTACCAGAGCTGGCCACAGAGCTGTCCATGTAAATTTTCAGTTAAGCATAGTTTTGCATGTGGGTTAATTTTTCTTGTTTGTTAGTCTCTTGCCAAGCAATTCATTAAAGCAAAAACCCTTCTACCCCACTCTTTCACTTTCATGTCAAATAGATCCTTGATAATGGAGATAAATTTTCATTGTTGTATTTTTTGAGTTAGCAAACTCTGACTGCTGTAGGCCTTGTTGGGGAATGCATTTGAAAAGCAATCAGCTTCCACTAAGGGTTTTCCTTCAAGGCAGAATTCAAGGGGACATGATAATTGTAGCCTTTAAAATCCTCCAGGAGGAGGATGCAAAACCCACATCCTCAACTCTCAAGTAATAGATATAATTCCCCTTAAGTTAAGTCTCAGCCCTTGAATCAGAAACCTTCTGGAGCAATGCAGCTTGGGGTTGCTTTTCTGAGGGTCTTTGGCATGCTTATTAAGATTTTTGCAGGTTTTTCTTAGGAGGGGGAAACTGAGTCAGAAAGTGAAATTGCAGGTGAGTTGGCATAATTTTAAGTGCTCTCACCCATTCTTTGGTTTCTTTTGAGGGGGGAAGATTAGGAAAAGGATTTTTTTTTATTGTTAGGAGGATTATTTTGCTACCTGAAAACATTATAGTACTGTATTTGTCATTCTGGTTCAGGATGCTTATTTTTTTCCTGGACTTCTCTCTCGAATTTCTGCTTTTATTTTCCCTTACCACCACTGATAATTATGAAATACTAGCATAGCAGTACTAGTGAAGCCATGATGCTAGACTGCAGTGGGGGCCTGCAGCACAGCACAGCATGGCGCGGCACAGCATGGTAGTCTCACTGGAAGGGCGCAGTAATCACAGCTGTGCCTCTAGGGCATTCCCTAGGCATTCCCTAACCTTGCTGTGAAAATGGAGTAACATCAAAGAACACATTTTAGCACTTATGTTTGTAAATAACTACTTATAAAATGGTAATTAGTAATAATTAGAAAAGAGCTTAGGAATTACTAACTTTCCGCTTGTGAAAGCATAGGAACTGCATCTTAGTCTTGAATAGTGAATGACCATAGAATGCTTGTAGGCACCTGCACCTACATTTTAGGGTCACTTCCTTCTTTAGAACCATAGAACCCTTATGGTTGGAAAAGACCTTCAAGGTCATTGAGTCCAACCATGAGCCATTTAATATGCCTATTAAACTATGTCCCTTGGCTATGTCCCCCAAGTGTCTTGAACACTACCAGAAATGGTGACTTCACTACTTCCTCGGGCAGTGTGTTCCAATGCTTCACCACTCTTTCTGTGTATAATTTTTTCCTAATATTTAACCTGAACCTACCCTGGCACAACTTCAAGCCATTTCCTCTCGTCCTATTTTTGGTAGTCACTGTGGAGAAGAGACCAACCCCTGCCTCATTACAACCTCCTTCCTTGATAATGAAGTCAGGCTGTCAGGCCTATAATTACCCAGATCCTCTGTCTGACGCTTCTTGTAGATGGGTATCACACTGGCAAGTCTCAAGTCATCTGGGATCTCTCCTGTTGACCAGGACTGCTGATGGAGAGCAGCTTGGTGAGCACTTCGACCATCAGCCTCAAAATCCCATCTGGTCCCATAGACTTGTGAGTGTTCAAGTGGAGTAGCAGGTCACTGACTGTTTCCTCCTGAATTAGGAGGGGATATTATTCTTCTCACCATAGGTGTCTTGCAGCTCAGAGGGGCCAAGTACCTTGATGTTAATGAATTTGTTTATTAAAGACTGGAGCAAAGAAGATATTAAATATATCAAAGTCACTGCATCATATATGAGTATTGCAGTTGCTGTTACAAGGGCTACCTCAGCTTGCCTGAAGGCACAGCTATTAGTCTTCTCCTGTTTTAAACAAGTATGTACTGCAGCATGACCCTACACCAGGTACTTGACAAAAGTATGGCACTGCGCCCTGCGTAGCATGATCAGCTCAAGTCATGTCAGCAAGTTGTATGGAAATATCTAAGCTGCAGATTATGCTTTTGTCTCTGATGCAATGGGTGGGAAGACAGTACTTGATAAGGAACTCAGTGGCAAGCCTGTGTGTAGCAGTGAGGCATGCAGAAGGGTGCATGATGACAACAAGAAGGGTTTATATCTTTTTTACTATTGTTATCTTACATCAGGAAGATGAGGAGGTTGGAGGAATCCATTACGTGTACCTGATACTAACTGTTTATTCTCTCCCACTTTACACCTCACAGCCTTCATTTTTCATTACAATCCTACCTAGTTTGCTCAGGTAGAAAAGCAAGAAGAGGAAAAACAAATACACATATCCACTGACTTATTTTAAGAAAAAAAGGGCAAAGGAAACAATATGACAGTTAAGAGCAGAGGGTGTTTACTAAGAATAAATATGGATGGCTTTCCATTAGGAAGACCTGTAAATAGTAGCCTCTTCTTGGAGGAAAGAAAAACAACTTACGAATCTAGCATGGGTACTAATATGATTTGACAGTGAAAGCATGCATATCTTGAAGGAAATATATTGCAATTAGCTCTGCTTAATACCTTTTGACATGAACAATTTCTGCAAGACATATTTTATAATACATTGTATACACCTGTTTCATTTCCCAGTGTATACAGCTTCTATACTAATAAGCTTCTAGAATATGTTTTTGCTAGCAGGGAAACAAGCATAGAATTTGAAAATGCGTGTTTAATATCTGGCACGCAAAGAAGAGAGCAAGATGCCAGCAATCCACAATACATAGGATTCCACTCATATTAGGACTTCACAGGTGGAACATGGGAGATAATTCTGTAAATCTCATTTATGAAAAATATGGCATAAAAATGCAATATGGTTTATTCCATTTCTCAGACACTGTAAAATGATTCTGTGTTTTGTACCTGGACAGCCATAATTTGGAGTCACATTTTATTTTTTAGAAAGATTTATGTTTTGTTAACAACTTCTAATTAAGCCTCCCACTCCTTCTACTGTACTGCTATGAAACATTGTAAAATAGAATTCAGTGAATGCCTCCAGCAGTCCCTGTCTGGCAGCTATTTAGTTTTCTTCTTTCACAGAGTACTGCAGCTACTATGAAAAGTAATTTCCTGAAGCTTAGCTCTTAAGTTAAAAAAGATGACTGACCATTCATTTTTCTTTCTAGCTGTTGGGCATACAAAGTGGGGAGACTGAGTTTGGCTCTTTCCCTCTCCCAACAACTAGATCTGTTATATGGACATTTTGCACATTAAAGACAATAAGGTAGTCTTAAGGATCATTAAGGTAATAAGGATCAAGGTAGTAACCTTTGATCAACAAAATCGGTGATTCTGATAGGCGAACCAGGAGAAAAACATTTGCTCAGTTCTCTCTGATGGAAATTACTCTCTGTCGATCTTCCAATAAAGATGTTCTCAGCTGTAAACCTAGCAAATTAGCAGGAAAGACAACAACAACAATCTTTTCTTTTGTGATATCCTTCTTTTCTGGTTTTCTACCATTATCCAGATCCTTCACACAGTTACCAAGGTCTATCTCTAAGTAGGTCTTATGAAAGACTGCAAAAATCTAGAACTATTTACCTCCCAGAAAGACTATAGGTAAACATATAGGTAAACAGTTTTCATATATCAAAAATAGTCAAGAATCTCTGTTTTTGCCCAGCTGATCAATTATTTGCTTGGGAAAGGAAATAATTCATACTCTGTTTCATGCTAACTATCCAGGCTGGAGGGCAGGAAGACGAACATCTGGTACCAGTCCGAGGGTTTTACAGGTGTAAGTACCTTCTGCTCCTTTCAAAGTCATCCAGCCTGTGGCAATTTCATGCAACACACATATAAAATGTCCAGCAAATTTGCTAGGCAAAAAATCTTACTTACTATACTTATAAGTCTTTCTTACTTTAACTTCTCACCACTTTACTATTGCGTTTGGTACTTTAATTCTTTTCCTGATGTTTCCTTACAGCGTTTCTGTTTTCCTTGGGCTGTCCTGACTCAGTCAGAAAATAGGAAGGAATGAAAATATAGAGAGGGGTAATAGCTAACCATTACCCACTAACCTTCCTTATGAACCAACAGTTTCTAAGCACCAACACAAATACAAGCCTTACCGAATCTCAGGATGGTTGAAGTTGGAAGGGACCTCTGGAGATGACTTAGTCCAAACCCTGTGCACCAGCAGGATTACCTGCCAGTAGGATTGTGTCCAGGAGGGTTTGGAAGATCTCCAGAGAAAGGAGACTCCACAACTTCTCTGTGCAACTTGTTCCAATGCTCTGGTACCCTCCCAGTCCAGAAGTTTTCCTCAAATTTTGGCAGGACTTCCTTTGTTTCAGTTTGTAGCTGCTGCCTCTTGTCCTATCACTGACCACCACTGAAACGAGCCTGGCCCCATTCTCTTCACACCTTTCCTTGAGGTATTTATGTACATTAATAAGATCACTTCTCTGCCTTCTCTTCTTTAGTCCAAACAGTCCTGGTCCTCTCAGCCTCTCCTCCTAGAAGAAATGCACCATTGACCAGTCCCCTGATCATCTTCAGAGCTCTGCATTGGACTCTCTCCAGTAGCTCCATGTCCCTCTTGCACTAGGGAGCCCAGAACTGGACGCAGTATTCCAGGAAATCCTCACTAGGGCTGAGTAGAGGGGGAGGATTACCTCCCTCGGCCTGCTGGCAACACACTCCCTAATGCACCCCAAGATACCACTGGCCTTCCAGCCAAAGGTGGAAGTACTGTAAGGAGACAGGAAGGATAAATGTATCAAAACACCTCACAGCGTGTGATCTCCCTCTGGTTTCTCCATTCTTTCAGAAAGAGAACAGAGGCCACCCTCTTACTTCCTGTGAAACAGATTATGCTCTACCATGTGTGAAACTGAAGGGATGTGTAACTGTCTCCTGTTCTAACAATATCACTTCACTTTTTCATCTCTGTTCTTTAACACATTGAAGAATGAAGAATGCCAACTTCAAATGGCATAACCCTACCAGTGTAGCCTCCAAATTCTGACGCACACACATCTCACAATTTGGAGATGTGAAAAAGAGAGGGGAGGTTGTTTTCTGTTATCTGAGGGCCTTCAAGCCATAACAGTGCACATTTCTCTGTAAGCCAATATGGCTTGAAGCTTCTCCCCAACTTCCGCTTTTTTCTTTGCTTTCCTAAATAAATACAAAATGTTTAGTTCATTTCTGCTTTGATTTCATATCTATAATTTCTAGTTCTTCTAATTTTCAGGAGTAACACATCAGTAAGGCTAAAAGTAGAGAAATGTCATTAAAGCTAGTTACCATTTTTTTCACAGTACATAATGGCATAAAATTCTTTTTATACAATTTATTAAGTGGAACAGAGAACCATGTTAGTAATTCTGGCATATTTTCAATAATTACAGAAACTAGAAAATGTTTCTGCTGACAAGAGCGTTCTACCGCTTTCTTCATAAAGAAGACCTTCATAAGTCCTTTAGAAACCCTTATTTGTTCTGTGTCTGAATGAGCGTTAAAGACTGTGGGGGTAGACCTGTCTTCTGAGTGTAAAATGCAATAATATTTTAAGACATGGAGGAAGGCTCTTCCGTGCTCATAGGAAAATTATTGAAGATGTCTTTCCAGAAAATGGAAAGGTACTTGATACTATTCCATAAATACCAGGTTACATAACTGCATCTAGAGGAAAAAAATATGAGTAGGAAGAACTGTAAATGAAGACATAAGGATGGCACATAAAATTCCGAAAAAATGGAGATAAATTTTATGGGAAACAGACTCTTGAATTTCACAATGTTAAAAGGTTGATTTTAAACCTCTAGAGAATTTTATTCTGATTCAAATTAGACACATAAATAAATAA
The DNA here is from genome assembly GCA_034781795.1 of Crypturellus tataupa. NCBI lineage: Eukaryota > Metazoa > Chordata > Aves > Tinamiformes > Tinamidae > Crypturellus > Crypturellus tataupa. The sequence goes on from JAWLRI010000879.1 coordinate 1,170,580, forward strand.
AATGTAGCTCAGAAAAAAATGTACTGAAAATTGTAAATGAATTGTTTATGGCCATCATAACGGTTTCTCCTCATTTCAACAGTAGTAACCCATACCTTTTGATTTTCTAGTTTATTTAAATATTTATTGATAACCACAGTATTTCATATGGATATGTTACTGCTACATACTTTATATCAGCATAACTTTTCTAAGTTTTCATGCCTATATTTATTATTAGATAAAAACAAAAATATTAGAATTTTTCTATTTTGGTACATGGACAGTTTAGAGGAAAAAAATAACAGTCTCAAACATGGAAAAAAAGGAAATACTACTATTCCAATATAGACATTTATCTTTTTCTATGTCAGAGAACCTGAATTCATAATAACCTTGATATTTTATCATCTCTGAGTCACAAAATGAAGTTCCAATGCTATTTTTATTGTCATATGTTGTTTGGTCCTGTTGAACCTGTTATGCTGGGATGCTGCACGCACACTAAGGACTTCTACTACCTTTTGCTTTCTCTGCCATCAGCGGCTCAAATGATCCCTGACCACCACCACCACTGCTTTTCTTTTCTTTTTTTTTTCCCCTCTTTTTCCTTATTTTTTTGCCTTTAATTACTAGTTTTAAATCTCTGACTTCTCACCAGATGTGTTACCCACCATGTTTGGTAGCAGTAGCTGATGCAATTTGTTTTTCGTACAATCTTCCTGACCACGAAGATATTCTTCTCTTCTTTTCTTCTCCTCTGTGTCATGAAAGTTCTTCAAAAGTCAGCAAAGGAAGGAAGACATACTTGTTGATCTACCGTTATGTTCACCAGACCTCCAAAAGGTCTTAGGAAATGAAAAATCTCAGGAACTGCAAACCAAATAACAACTATGATAAAATATCAGAATGAATATGTATGCATATGCCCTTCCTGGTCTATTCACAGCCAGTCCCTTCTGATCCCTGGGATCTTCTAGAGAGCAAAATGTGTAGGAGGAGAGTTTTATCAGAATTGAAAAAAAATGCTGTACACCTCAAATTACATGACCATTGCTAAACAACAGACAGAAGTCATAAGTGGACCTGTGTATGCAGTCACAGGTGCACTGCACTAAATTGTGCTACTTAGCTCCCTCATTCTCATAACCACTAACCCCACCAACTGTTTTCAGGAGAGGCCAAAGAGAATGTCCATCCTTTATTGGATGCATTGGAGGACACTATCACCAAGATGAGGATAAAGCTGAGGTACTTAATGCCTTCTTTGCTTTAGTCTTTAATACACAGATCAGTTATCCCCAAGGTACTTAACCCTTTGATCATGAAGAGACCTATGGTGATCAGAACAAACCTCTCATAATTCAGGAGGAAACAGTGACCTGCTACTCCACTTAGACTCTCACAAGTCTATGGGACCAGACTGGATTCAGAGGATTCTGAGGTTACTCGTGGAAGTGCTTGCCAATGTGACACCCATTTACAAGAAGGGTCGGATGAAGAATCTGTGGAACTAGAGGCCTGTCAACCTGACCTCTGTATCAGGCAAAGTTACGGAGCAGATCATCTTGAGGGCAATCACACATCATGTGCAGGACAATCAGGGAATCAGGCCTAGCCAACATGAGGTTACGAAAGTGATCTCCCTCTGTGACTAGATGATCCACCTAGTGAATGACGGAAAGGCTGGCAACATGGTTTACTTAGACTTTATTAAGTCCTTTGACACAATCTCCCACTGTATTGTCTTGGAGAAGCTGGCAGCTCATGGCTTAGATGTATTCTTCACTGTGTGATAAACAGACTGGGTGGCTGGGCCTGGAGAATGGTGGTGAATGGAGTCAAATCCAGCTGGTGACCAGTCACAATCAGTGTTCTCCAGAGGTCAGTGCTGGTCAGTCATCTTTAATATCCTTTTCGATGATCTGGATGAGGGGATTGAGTGCACCCTCAGACTCTGCAGAGGAATCTCGACAGGTTGGATCAATGGGCTGAAGCAAAGAGTATGAGGTTCAAGAAGGTCAAGTGCTGAGTCCCGCGCTTGGGTCACAACAACCCCATGCAGCGCTACATGCTTGGGGCAGAGTGGCTGGAGAGCTGTATGGCAGAAAAGGATCTGGGGATGTTGTTTGACAGCTGACTGAACATGAGCCTGCAGTGTGCCCAGGTGGCACAAGGCCAATGGCATCCTCCTGGTATTAGGAATACAGTAGCCAACAAGACCAGGGAAGTTATCATTCCCCTGTACTTGGAGCTGATGAGGCCACACCTCAAATGCTGTGTTCTATTTTGATTCCTCAACACAAGAAAGACATTGAGATGCTCGAGCATGTCCAAAGAAGGATGACAAAACTGGCGAAGGGTCTGGAGCACAGACCTTACAAGGAGTGGCTGAGGGAGCTGGGGTTATTTAGTCTGGAATAGAAGAGACTCAGGGAAGACCTTATCACTCTTTACAGCTTCCTGAAAGGTGGTTGTAGTGAGGGAGGGGTAGATCTTTTCTCAAAAATAACTACCAAAAGGACAAGAGACTATAGCCTCAAGTTGTGCTGGGGGAGGTTCAGATTAGATATTAGGAAAAATTTCTCTATAGAGGGATTGGTGAAGCATTGGAGCAGGCTGCCCGGGGAAGTGCTGTAGTCACTTTCCCTGGCAGTGTTCAAGAAATGTGTGGAAATTAGGGACATAATTTAGTAGGCATGGTGATAATGGGTCTACAGTTGGACTTGATCTTGAAGGTCTTTTCCAACCATAATGATTCTATGATTTTATGATACTATGATATTCTTCTGCTTCATGCTCTGTGAGATGAAGGAAGAAGGTGATCCAGACTTTTGCCATTGGAAACAGCTGCTCATGTAGGTGTTGGAGACCCCTGCCAAACAAAGTTCTTGTGATACAATGACAGATCTTGGGTTGTGTTACAAAGACACTGATTCAGTCCATCAATTTCAGGATTCAGGATCATCCCTTCTGTCACTCACATAAGGCCACTCACATAAGGTTTATACTGCACTCACATAAGGTTAATACCTTATGTGAGTGCAGCAATAAACACCCACAATAAGACCATAATTTGGTGCACATGTGAAACACTGATGGATGTAGCAAATGCTGTAAGATACATGGAGATCTAACAAGTTTTGTGTACAGCAAGTCCTGGCACACTATCTGCACACGTGAATATTTTTTCAGGGCAGTGTCACAATTATTCTCTTGTTCCATGTTTCTGTATACCATATGAGAGGTCCACCTTGGTCTTGTATTTGTTCACCATCCATGCTACAAATTTGAAGATGTGATGCCGCAGTGCAGTGAGGAAATCTTTTTTCTTCATTTTTTTCACTGGGAATACCTGAGTCAAATATTTTAATTCATCTCTAATAGAAGCTCCCTATCAATTGCATAAACAAAAAATGGTGGAAGTTGGGAAATGTATCCTATCCACATGCATTTCTCAGAAGGATCATAAAACTGCAGTAGGACTTTAGGAATGCATCTGAATTTACTTACTATATAGGAAAAATGATCAGCCTGTTTCTTGCAGAAAAATCTGATGTTGTGAGATAAATCAGGAAGATAAAGATTTAGACAATGGATGTAGCTCATAGCAGCATTCCCTAATTCATCACACCAGCTTGTTCTTAGTCATCTTCAGGAGCCTCTTCCATCAGTCCACTTAGGATTCCACTAGGATCATTCATCTAGTAAGAGCTCCGTTCTTCCTAGCTTTTGAAAGCCCTTTCATCACTTAGTCTGCTACATAGAATTAAGATTTTTTTTTTCTAGACTGTCTTTCTTTTGGAAAGATGGTAGGAGCAGTTCAGGTGCTTTTTCTTTCTAGGGTTGCAAGAAAAAATGTGGCTCTGAAATCCACTCTCTCAATCTACTCTGTTTGCTTCTCAATTTTTATTTGAAAAGCAAAGACTAAGTCTTTTGGTGCTCCTGGGGGGCAGCACATGCTGGTCTGTTTGCCTTCCTTAGCAAGATAATTTCATAGCTACTGAAGTAAATACATCACTTGAGTTTTGCAGTAAATGAAGCCTGTAGACCTGATTTAGCCTTGAAGATAATAAGCACCACCAGTCCTATCCTTTAGGTTATTCATCACAGCTCTTCAGTCAACCTTCTCCTTACCTTAGAAAAATTTTCTGTACAGTCAGCTGCCTGTTTTGAAACATAGTCCTAAGCCTCAGGGCTGGAAGCATGTTTGTCTGCCAAGTGAGAATCAGGAGAATCACTTCCTGCACCTGAACAATGTTTCATTACTGAATTCATTATAGTTTTCTTCCTGGTCCTACACCCTTTTTCTTGCAAAACACTGTATCTTTATCTTTCCATCCCTTTTGTTCAGGATACCTCTTACTGTGTTTCAGTAATGGGTTGATTTCTGAGAGCAGGTTGTAAAAATTATGTAAGGACAAATATAGGAAAAAAAAATTGATTTTGGTAAAGTATTTGTTTAGAGTAGTGAAAGCGTTTCAGTTTCTGTAGCCACAAGGTGCTCATATCCATCCAGCTTTGACTTTCCAGCTGAGATACCTGTTTATAGATGAATCAAACTGAGGAGACTCTTCAATGTGAGGGCTGACCTGTAGTGGCAGATTTTAACACTCTATCACTGTGTCCTCAAAATCACTACAAATAAACATTATCCTGGCACTACACATGCTTCTGCTAAGGAGAAGACTCTCTAAGGGAAGAGACAGGAAACTCTTAAGGAAATATAAATTCCAGAAAATGAAATGGAACTTCTATTTTGTTATGAGATAATTATTGATATTCTAATGGTTTTATTTAAAAATTGCACAGATTCTGAAAAGGTTAGTGAAAAAGTTTTCCCAGGTCATCTAAGCAATCTAGAAGCACTGAGTTAAGTTAGGTGATTGGAAAAGTCCTTGTGCTATTAATGTTATATAGTTGCTTCTTTTCACATACTTCCTAAATACTTCCCCATGTTTATTTTCCACATGAGTTCCATATACCATTGCCATATATATGCCATACTGATCATGTGAAGAGATTTCTTATTGGGCAGAATTTGCCAATGTAGCTGCATACTTTTGTTCGTCCGAATATTTACCTAGATCCCAATAAAAGTGACTAAGCAAAAAGAAGGTTCATTATTTAATTTTTTAAAGATATATATTTTCTCTGAATCTCTGAGATAGTCTATGCTGTCAGTGAAAAGGGGACAAAAAACAAAAGTAACTTGTTTTGCTTTGCATAATCTAGCATGATCTGATAAAATTTGGATTTGTGTGCATGTTCGTTTTATTTTAAACTATATAACTTTGTTGTTTGAATTGCTGATGAATAGAGCATGCTAACTTCCAACAGTTGGTTGAGAACATGGTTGAGTTCTGAAATTCATTTTGATACCATAATAGGGAAGTATAATTGCATCTAGTCTAACTATATTTTGCCTACAATAGGAATGAAAAATTAGGAGTTTGTAGTGGTTTTCTAGTTAGTAAAAGAAAATTTCTTCTTATTGAAAAGGTCCATTTCCTTAAATATGATATGGTTAAATAGCAAAGTATGGTATCTCTTCCCTCAGCTATATGAGCCACGTATTGGCCAAATGATGCACATATTTTTGTTTTTATGTTCTCTCTTTTCTCTAGTTGGGCATGTTCCATGCAGTGGAAGGCAGAGCAAAGAGCAGCATACAAGTAGGTACTTCTGACTGAGTCAGAGCAGTGCTAGGAGAGCTTATACTATAAGCTTAGATCCTAAAAGCTGCATGAAAAAAAAAAAAAAGTTAACTGCCAGCACTGTATATGGGTTATGAGAGCAAGGTTAATTGGGTGAGATGCAGCACTGTCCTAATCTGGCTTTACCACTCCCTGTTCTGGAGCCAGTTCAGTTGCAGCCAGATCAGGCTTCTCCTCAGTGCTCTCCTGCAAGGTGCATTGCGCTTATTACAGCACAGTCTTTCTTATCTTGGCTTCTGATGCTGGTGTTGTAAATGAAAGGTTTTGGCAAACACACCTCTACAGAAACCCAACTGTTTGCTTTGATGAATGAATCAGGTGCCTTGAGAGTACTAACAATATTGGACAAAAATGGATAACCTTTGGGTGGATTTCTTGTTGTTTTGCAGGAGGAGGTTTGTCTGTTGGTTTGTTTGTGTCTTTCATACACTGGTATTTTATTTTGATTAAGAAGACAAAGAATTTGTGTTTTGTGCACTACAAGGAACACTTTGTGAAGGAATGCTCTGAAGGGCGGTAGATGGGATAGATACATATTACTGTTTTGAAAGTCAGTGTGCAAGCCAGTCTGCAAGCTACTGGTTCAGCTGAAATGACAAGGTATTGAAATGGTCAGCTTTTGTCTCTCTCCTCCCTTCCTTCTTTACTACATTCCTGGTTTTGGCTTGTTCTTCATTCATACCAGAAGGCCTGACACTTTTCTTGCTGCAGTACCAGCTCCACTCTGTAGTTTTCCTGGGTTAGTTCTTGCTACTTACTTTACTCCCTGCTGCTGTTTGAGTGAGACCAGTAAAGGAGTCTAATATGTGACAGAGAAAGAAGATCTGGCATCTTCTTTCATGGCATGCTATAGGAAGAGGCAGAGATGCCAGCAGAAAGAGAACAGGTGAAACTGACATTTCTAGTTGCATGACAGGCTTAAGAATTGGCCACTGACCCATCGGTTAACACAGTGGTGACTCATGTACAGCCACATGTGACCTTCCTTCCCTATATCATGCAGGAAGAGATAGCAGCTGATTCACTGCAGGAGAATTATTCCAATTCCCCTTCACTTGGGGGAAAATTTCAGTTTTCTGAAGAGCACATCTGGTGAGGTAAAATGAGCATTTACACTACATGAGGAGAGACAAGCAAATGACTGAAGTCTACTCTTCAACTGAGTGGGCTCCTGCTAAAAGTATCATAAATATCACTTTGCAGTGGATGCAGTAGGGTAGTAATACCTTTAAGTACCACAAGAACTGTCTTGGGCAACAAAGGTTATCTATCAACTCACAGTTATAAGGCTGTTGCAATTGAAAACATAAATCCACACCTTTTTTTTTCTGGGCTATTGCAAAAGACTGAAGAGGTGTTTATGGTGATGACAAAAGTCACATGTCTTCGAAATGTAGGATGAATTCATGGCTCTATTGAAAGGAGTAGTTCTCTTACCACTGCATCAGAGCCATGATTTTTGTGTCTGTACGGATTTCATTCATTCTGTCCATTAATGTGAGAAAAGGTCTGGGAGAAAGTATTTTCAGTTATGGCTAGGTATTGTCCATTTACAGCTGTCGAATAAGATATTCTCTTCCATGAACTTCCCAGTCATTTGCAGCTTTGAAGGCTAGTTATGGGTGACAATATAACTGTTACGTACCTAATTAAAGGAATAAATTTGGAAAGTTTTTTGCATTAAGAGATGTTCCTATGCATAAACAAATTTGGTAAGTCCCTCAAATTTGGAAAATCTTCTTGAACAGAAACTATGACTGGATCATCAGATATCATGACTTCAAATTTCATGTCAAGAGAGTTTAATGATTTTGAGGATGGACAACGTAATGTATCTTTACTATTGCTCTTATTTAATCAACATGAAACACTGAATTATGAAATTATGAAACACTGAATCAATGCAAGCACTGAATTATGAAATATGTAAAAATAATAGGCCTATTCTAAGTTTCCATTCTATCTCTTTATTCTTCTAGCCTGGGAAAAGGATTATTTTGATGAGCTAGTGAGCATATTATCCTGTGGTTTAAGTGTTCTCCCAGATATTTGGAAGATGAATTCAAAGAAAAATTGAGAATATTTGTTCAGATAAAAGATATAATACTATTATGAAATAAGTCAAAATTTTAAGCCTTCTAGACTTTAAAGTTTTCCTTTAAGAGTAATCATGTGCTATCTATTTCTCATAATACTAACCCTTTCCTTTTCTTAGTAAAAACAATTTTGGGCTGATTGGAATGTGATGCTGTAGAGCAAACACTTTTTGTGAACGCTAAAGAGCAGATCTCATTTTCTGTAACCTACAGTTGTTCATATGTAACTTTTGTTGATATACATGGAGAATCCCGGGCATGCAACTGTATTTCATACAGGATGTGCTTGCTCAGCACTTGGTCTCTGGGAGAGCTCCCTTCGTATCTCAGGAACTGCGACAGAATTCTATAGCTCCTCTTATTCCAGCTCTTGTGGATAGTGGCATGAGGTCTAAGTGATTTACTTAACTATACTGCATCAGATCTTTTAAAGACCTCAGTACCTAACTGCTCCCAAGTAGCAGTGAATCTGGCCCTTAAGAAAAATAATTATCTTAACATTGCCAGAAGATTTAGGGGAAAAAATGTATTTTTAATAACATATTTGGTGACAGAGGCTGTGTTTGTCCAGTCCTACCTTTGTTACTGGTGAAGGCAATCTGTGGCTTTTCAGAGATTCTGTCAGATGCATCTATCAAAAAAAATGATTATTTTTAAATATATGCATTTTTGGATTTGCAACTACAGAGTGAATTCATGAGAAGTGAAGAGAATTTCTAGTCCTGTCCACAGCTCAACTGTAGACAGAGGACATTTGATACTGGTGAGTTTGGCATCAAGGCCTAAAACCCATCTTTGTTAACAGTGAATATCAGACTTTGAATCTTATAAGAAGAGTTTCTGATTAAATTGCTTCTGAACTGCTTTATTATTATTTCAGTCTAGCATCATTTTGCTTTGCAGCCTGCTGGTGTTTTTATCATCCTGTGCTGCCTTCACTCACCCTGGCTTTAATACGGTATCACTGCTTAATGTTGTGCTATGGAGTATGGAGTTACCAACCGTTCCCCAGAGTCATCAAGAACTCATGCAGCTGTTGTCAGTTTCTCTATTTTCTCTGAGTAGTTAAGAAGAGAGAGAGGATTTACTTGTAGCTAGACAGCATCCAAAAAAATGTTTTGAGTGCACCTTGTAGAGCTTTCCTGCTTTATGGTTTCCCTATGCACCCGAAGACAGAAATGTACTAATTGTGGCATGGATGACTAGGCTCAGAGTGGATCCTGCAGAAGAATGGAATTCATAGCTTTTTCCACTTTTCTTCCACGTGGTTTCTAACTGTCTCATGGTTTATATCTGTGCATTTTTGATCAGATCCTTTAGCTTCTCAAAGGCTGAACCTAAATTATGTGTAACAATACTTTTCTATGTACGGTGAAATTGATTGTTAAAATGCAGCCAAATATCTTTCACCTTTAAGAGTACTGGAAGTATATATACATATCATCCCCTATTCCTTAACTGAAAATTTCCTCAGCATATGTGGGAGAAAAACAGTCAGAGGCCAAATATGTGAAGCTGTGGAGTGACATGGAACAATTTTTACTCATTTTAATCATTTTAATCATTTTAAGTCTCATTACAGTGTATGCTGTTGCACTTCTTGAAAACAAAGTGTATTTTCTGTGATTTAAAGTAATTCAGTTGAATTACTGAAGCTGTTCAGGCTACATTGAAAGTTAACTTCCAAATTTTATTAAGGAACCATTTCTGGAGCGTTCTTTTGCTAAGAATCTGAGAGTTATGAGTTTCAGCCATACAGGTTTCCCACATTCTAGGGCTTTTGAAATTTTTAATTTCTTCTGGTTTGACAGAAGAAAAAGAAAAATAAGAAAGAAAAAAAGGAGGTTAGGTCGCTGACTGAGGAAGCAGTATTTCATTGGTACTCCTAAATAGCTGTCATTGGGAATGCTCTAGGGAAGCAGTTTTTCTGTCTGCATTTTCAAAAGAACATTACAGAACTAAAGGAAATAACAGCTGGAGAGGAAAGAAGGAGATCTACAGAAAAGAGTAAAGAGAAACTCTGAGCAGCAGAAGTGTGATGACCAGTGGAAAGACAGAGAATAGCGGGGGGGGGGGGGGGGGGGGGGC
>JAWLRI010000879.1:1186063-1228302 GCA_034781795.1 Crypturellus tataupa
TCAAGACCTGTTTGGATGCTGCCCTGTGCCATGTGCTCTAGGTGGCCCTGCGTGTGCAGGGGGGTTGGACTAGATGATCTCTAAAGGTCCTTTCTAACCTTTGGCATTCTATGATTCTATGACGAGCAAAAATGACCATAATTTCTCTGTTCATATTTCTTTAACAAACTCCATTGATGCATGCACCTTTAAACTATTATACTTAAAATAGTATGGCTTTTGACTTGCTCAATATGAAGATGTTTTATGGACTGGCCAAGGCTAAATTGTCTTCTAAAAGATGTCAGGAATCTTAAAGGAAATGAGAACGTCTCAATCCATTTCCTTTTGAACTACCACCTGCTTGACAAAAACCACTCTTCTCTGCAAGTCCTTATTAGCAGCTGTGCCAGCAGACTCCACTGCCACCTAGGCACAGCATGCTAATTGGCAGATTGCATGTGAAAGACTAATTTTCCAAGGTACATTAGGAGAGTCTCTATTCGTCTCATGTCAGCCTTAAAGAAACTTATTTTTCTGTTGCTAATGAGTTTGGTTCCTACCTTGTCATAGTTGAAGATCCCTAGATTGTTACCCAAGAGTAATTCAGCCCAATGCACTTGCTGATCACACACAAATAACAGGAATTTAAAGTCCTGTAAACAGTTCTGGATATAACAAGGTGAAGTGGTCTCTTGGGTTTTACACATTTGGTTCCTTGTGTGGTGCTGATTTACCAGTAAAAGCTGAGTAGGAGTTGTCCTCTATAAGTAAACTGACTTAGATGCTAATCACAGAGATCTATAAACTCCTTTCTTTGCTTTCTTACTGTTTTTAGAACAAAGCTATGTTTTACAGTCCCTTTTTTTTTCCTCTTTATTTTGGTGGCGATTAGCATCTGAGGTATGTCCACCCTTAACCTACACATGTTCTGTATATCTTGAGTTTTCCTCTTTAGACCAAATAGTGTTATATTCTATTATATATCCTTCATATTTTTTGTTCCCTGCCCTAAAGACCCCTTTGGTCTTTAACTGGTCAGTCTGTTGACAACCCTAGTAATAATTCTGCCATTGAATTCGCCCAGTATTTATTTCAGAAATATTATTGGCTGACATAGATAGAGATAGCTATTTAATGCATGCTTCTTGCTTTTATATGGTGCATGAATTTTCTGGGTTTAGACGAGCTCTGCTTCATATTGCATGTTCACATTTTCAGAGAATGGTGCTTTCTCGCTCCTGCCTCATGCATGCTGCATTTTTTGATCCCAAGAAAGGTGCCCCCAAGCTCTTGGGACTTCATATGCTTCATATGGACTTCATATGCTGCCAGAAGGGCAGGGGCAAACCTTGTGGTCTCACTGTGCACTTCATCTCTGTAGCTTTCACTCCTAACTCCAAGTGATCTTTGAGTGTTGGGAGAGGGAATCTACTGTGCATCATAATTTCATGTTTCTCTTATCTGACTAAAAGCAGAAGATCCAAGAATGAAAAGAGGTTAGTGATGTGCTTTCACTCCTACAGGAAATGAGGAGGTAGAAGTACCACTAAAACATAAAAGTCATCCGTTGCAGGAGCTAGAATACTTTTTATTTTTAATATATTTTATTTTTAAATTCTCTTTTTCTGTTGTACTTCTTCATGCTGTCTTCAGAAGGAAGCCAGTCCCATACTGCTACCTCCTTTGCCCTTTTCAGTCCTTCAAATAGCGATCCTTAAAATAAGTGGCTTGCTGGTTTCTCCTCACTTCAGTTGCTGGGGGTTTTCATATGAGATTGAGATACTCATCAGCCAATAGCATTTACTCAGCAAAAATATTTGGTTGGCAGCACCCTGCCAGATAGTGAAATTGTTGTAGCTCTGCTGCTGTAGTTGCTGAAGTGTGAGATGGATACTTATGTGCTGGATTGCCAAGTGACAGAAAATGCTCTAAACACAAACATCAGAGAAAAGTGGGAAAAGAGAATTATAATTACTATAACTGAGTTTTGATGATATGATGAAGTAGATTTGCAAGCCAAACTATACTATTTCTATTGACAATTCTCCCCCTGAGATTTCAAAATGAAATTCATTTTAAACCTTTTTTTTGGGTGGGGTGAGGGGCAAGGGGGAGAGGTGCTTTATTGGCTTAACCATTGAAATTGATGGTAGATGCTCTCACATCCAGCTGGTTATTTTTTTTAGGAAAGTCTTTCTTTTCTTGATGGAAAATTGGGATATTCTCAAAAAAAGTTTCATCTTTTAACCCCAACAGATTATTTTGACACAATATGCCTTTTACCTAAGTAAAGCAAAGACAGGAGTAGTGTTTTTGGCTGCACCTTTTAATAAAGCAAAAGATAAAAATGCTCAAACTGTTGAGCTTAGCTTCCTATTATAAAGGAAACCTAATTACAGATATTTAATTAATATAAAGCTGGAGCAGAACACAATGGTAAATTTTTCCGCTCTGTTAGATCTGTGATCTCAAGTGTGAAATTTCATTTTAGCTTCCTGTCACAGGACTGCTAGACTTAGTATTGTTGACGCATTTTTCTGTTAAGCAGCCATACATCATGCAGGTAAATTATCTGGGCTTCTCCAGAGGTTTAACTGACCAAGATTCTCTTTAGCTGTAAAGTCACTTCCTGTGTCTTCTAGGAAAGTATTAGGCAATTTTGACAATATGGAGAGATGGAGCAAAAGGGGAATGCTTCTTGTGTTCCAGTTTTAGAGTTTCAAATAATGGGAGTTCTTTACCCATTAGCATGTTGTTAGCATAGTTGTGGGTTTGATAGACCAAAAATACCTTTAGCCCAAGGAGAAAAGCACTTAACAAATTTCTGTGTCTACAGCCTAAAATTTTTTTTCTATGCTTGTTTGCATACGCAAACAGAGCTATGTTCATCCAGATTGACTGAGAAAAGTCATTATTTGTTGTTTTTGAAAAATTCAGACACTTTGAATGGAAGACACTGAGGTCATCATAAACAAAAAGAGAGTATACATTTATAGATTTAGATTACTTCAGGTTTATTTATTTATTTGTTTTTTTGATAATGTAGTTCCATCATTTATTAGCATTTGTTTTGAAGCTTAATATATATATTATATAAATATGTAAATATGTATTTTTATATATTTTTGTATAAATATAAACATGTATGTACTAAGATGAAACTGTACAGGAGTAAAAGGTATTCATCTTTCCTATTTTCAGCTTGTACTGGAAACCTTGTGAAAATATATGAATAGTAATGTAACAAGGTTTAGATAAGTGCCCATTATTTAAAAACTCAGTCATTAGGCATAATCTCTTTGATGACATCCCTAATACATTGTACGTGGTTTCCTTTTTTTGTTTTTGCATTTTAGGCTTTGTTGTGAAAACATTTCAGTTTCACTTGATTTCATTAAGACTTTTAACCAAACAACTGCACGGAGACTATATGAGAGGAAGGAGAATTAGGAGTAAAGATTATCATAAAGATAATTTGGCATCAGTGCTGCTGCTGCCCCTTCACTCAAAGGAGTGAAGAACATTGGTCACATCTCACCAGGACCTTTGTGCAGACCATAGTTGCAAGAATCACCTGAGTATTTGAATTGCTGCTGTCACTGCTGAGTACTACAGTTTTTATTTTATCTTTTTAAAGAATTTATTTTAAGAAATTTTTTTAAGACAACAGGTTTTAGATGCTTTGGGTTTTACTTCTTATTTTCTTCTGGGATCACTGAAGAATGGTTTCCTATTGGGAATGTGAAAGTCCCACTGCTGCTATCCTTACAGGAGCTGTATTAGCCATACTGTTCCAAAAGTGGATCTTAAAAAAAATTGCAAAACTCCTAAATTTTATTTTTAAATTGGATCAAGTTCCAAATCCAATTCTTCCCACACATGCATCAACCATAGTGCCACTATTTTTGATGAAGGGGCAAGAACAGGGGGAGAAAAGGAGAGAAACCATTTGAATACTGTGCTGAGAAATGCAAGATGCTAATACAAAGTTAAACTGGGGGTATCTAAAAGAAAATAAAAATACTTGCACACCTGATATCACAGGGAAAGGTATAGTTCTTTGACCTAATCTCTGGCAGACCACTTTTCTACAAGCCTAACTTGTAGCTTGAGTATTTATTGGTGTGCAAGGGGCCATGTGTGCAAATGTGTATCTGGTTAAATGAGCAGGTGGGACTTATTTTTATACATATATAAAATACTATAATTAATATGTATTAATTTATATATCATAAAGATATGTGTGTTATCATTTACAGTATGTCCTCTCACAGCACAGAATTATCAGTACAGCAAAACAAGGATTCAGGCTTGGCTGTCAGTTTGAGAGGGCTGGGAGTGGATCACTGGTTGTATGAATAAGCAAGCTGATAATGATTTTGAAGACTGTCTTAGTGGAAAGAGAAGGGGAAGGATCCCCTGCAGAAAAGGCCAGATTCCCACCATCCACAGCTCCCAGTGTTTTTGAGATGTTTGGAAGTGTCTGTCTGCTTGCCTGCCTGTTGTGTAACATGCTGCAGTCCACAGACCGCTGGTTGTCTACAGCTCTTAATTATACTGCCACAGTGCACTGTCTCTTTAGATTTAAGTGTTACAAATTGAAAGGGATTGCAAAACTGGTGTCAAATCTCAAGTCGTGAAGGATTTCCAGGAGCAGAGAGTTTCTACATTTTTATTGCTGCTTGAGGTTGTTGTTATGGAATTGGATCAGGACTATTGCCAAACAAAAAATGATTCAAGATGTATTAGCTGAGCAAAGTGAGTTCATCTTCAGGCTTTTTCAAACTTAGTAACTTTTATCATTGGTGTAAACTGCTTGAAACAAAATCTCTTTTGTAAAGAGGATTATCTTCAGAAGCTTGCTCTGGCTGTAAATAAACCCATCTTTGAATCAAATGGTTTTATTTCTTCAAGTTGTATTAGAATCTTGAGTGCTCATATGTAGAATGGATTATGCCCTCACTTTTCATTCTATGGGTAAAATTTTTCCTTGCCTGATTGTTTATTGTTGTTAGATTCTTAGTGTTAACTGAATAACTAAGGATACCGGGCAAACAATAAGAATTTTTCAAATTGTCCTTAAATCAGCCATTTTAATATTGTCTTCAACTCATTTTCTACCATCAGTAAAATTCCCCCACTTCTTCCTAAACAACAGGCACTGCACAAATCTATGTGTCTAAAGACCTTTCAGAAAATACTGTGTAATCACAAAACATCATTGTTGGTAATGTCTGTCCGTGTTACCCACATTGTTGTCAAATTGTTGTACAATGCTAAACTTCAGTTCTTTTCTATTTTTAGTCAGAGTTTATTACTGAAAATACAAGAAGTATTTTAAATAAAAAGGTTAAAATCAAAACTAATTTGTATTAATCACAGGATTAATTACAGGCAAAACACTGGAAATTGCAGGGAAACTACAACAATTGTCAATTTCACCAGGTGAAGCAAGTCATTGGAGCTGAGTGACTTAGCTCCCAGTGTTACCAAAATGCCAGGAGATCAGTCTCTATGATGGAAAGCAAGTCAGTCACTTCGGGTATTAGTAGCATGCATGGTGTGGGACTCCGTGACACTAATGCCGTAGCATGCTCTATTACTTTGAGATGTCCTGAGGCTAAAAATAACCCGTGAAATCTCTGAAGCAGAAACTGGTGCTCAACAAAACCTTAACATCCATATAAAGCATCTCAGGTGACAGCTTATGCACAAGTAATCTGCATGCATACAATTCAGACTTCATTAGGAAGTGGCTGAAGCTATTATCCACAATGTTATATTCCAATGCAGGCCGTGTAAGTTAAACATATAGATGCTTGTTACATTTTCCTTCGTCTTTTACTTTTTTAATGTATCCTTTTGATTCCTTCAATAAGGGAATATTAAGTTACTTTATATCAAGCTAGACTTTTTTGTGCATATATTCATTAGTTTGGGAGAAAAATGCAAATTATTCAAGTTATCACCTCTAATGGTGAAGTTCAAAGATCAAGTTATTCCTACCTGTTCTACAATCATGGCAGTGAGATCATTTACTTCACAATGATTAACTGCTAGAAATTGTACACATATGTTTGCAGGCAAAGAGCTGAAAGAGTTGCTTTTGTATGTTATAATAACACACTGAGTTTGTGGAGTCTCTGTCACTCATCTTGGGAGAAAAAAAAAAAAAGGCACAATTATAGGAAGATACCTTGTTCAGACATTCCCAGTGTTCAGTGTCTTTAAATTCATAACTTAATTGAGGAGGCAGGCTGATGAGATTAAGATGGTTTTGTGTTCACTCTATATTGTCTTCTTCAGAATATGATTGAAATATATGTTCAAAGATGGATGCAAGAACATTCTTCCTCTGGCCTCATTTACACGTTTTCTCTGAAGCTACGGAGGAATTTTCTTTTTCTCCATATTGTAAGTTTCTTGGGCCTCCTCCAGTGTTCTGATTAAGGATCGATCATTTGCTCCCCAGGTTAAAAATATTTTGTCTTAAAGGCTTCTTGATGTCTGATTTTTGTTTTCATAAATGTCATTCTTATTAGTTGTAATTTTAGCGTTGTGGTTCACTGTTTTTTTTTTTTTTTTAATGATGGCTAAACATCTCACATGATTATTCTGAACCTCTTGTTTATAGAAATTTCATCCTGATGTGAAAAACTGTGAAAATGCATTAGGTATGAGATAAGTCATCAAACTCTGATTGAGTAGAAGAAGTAGAGTCATTTGTGAATCTAGAGATACGTTAGAAGCCGTACAGTCCTTTGCTCTTGCACAATGCTGTCTTTTTCCTTCCTTCCTTCCTTCCTTCCTTCCTTCCTTCCTTCCTTCCTTCCTTCCTTCCTTCCTTCCTGCCTGCCTGCCTGCCTGCCTCCCTCCCTCCCTCCCGACATTAAGAGGCAAAAAAGAGCTTAGTTTTTGAAATGGCTGCTGACCTTGTTGAGTAGGGCATGGGAGTATTCTAAGTGGCCTGAACTGTAGTGAACCATTAATATGCTCCGCTGTACTCTTTCCTCACTGCTTGAGCTCCATTCTGTCATCTCTCATCAACCCCACAGCTACAGTAGTAGCAGCAAATGAGGTTCAGACACAAATTCTTTCTGTTAGTAAGGTTTTCATAACAGTCTAACTCACAGCATTACACCATGGCAAGCTGAATGTTTGGTGTTATTAAAGTATGCTGAATATGAGAGCAGTGCAATAAGTTTGTTAAAAATTACTGTATGGCTACTTTGTGGTTCAACTTTATTCGTAGTTTTTTTATAGTGTAAATATGCAAATATATGTATGTGTGTATATACCTATAAATATATATTCATATATGCACATCTAAAACAAATGTATATCTCCACGTGGTGAGACATGCATGTGAAGTTATGTAGTTTGAATAATTTTGAAGATATGTAGAGATTTTACTTTGTTGCTTAAACTATATGTTGTTTCCTTGGCAGTGTCCTTTGCACAGGTATATTTCGGTGAAAATTATATGCTGTGGGTGATTCGGTATATAATTTTTGAAGGCTGAGCAAAGTGTGCTTCAAAAGCAAGAGCAGATGAAGCATCTTCATGTTCAAGTGGCTCTTCAAGGTGTCAGTAACTAGTGAACCTGATCCCACAGTCTATGCCTAGAATAATGTAGTAGGCAGTACTAGTGCATAGATTCAGGCAAAAATCCATGAATATCTACCATTTAATTATTAATAGTATCAGTGCAGTTCTGGACCTTGCCTGATCTCCCAGCCAAATGCCTAGGCATGGTTAGGAGTTTAATCCTAGACCTTTTCTAGTGGGAGGTCTGAATGCAGCTATTTTGTCTTGATAACCAATACAATTAGACATTCGGAAACAAGTTATACTATAACCAGTTAACGGTCAGAGAGATAACGGTCCCTAACTTATTTTATTAGCAGTAGTGTAGAAGTAGCAGTAGGGGGGTCCTGCTTCCACCTGTATTTATTTTTTATTTAATTTGTACTCACTGTTGGTTTTATACAAGAAGGAATATATTCCTTCTTGTATAACAACAAACATTGTACTGTAGAGGTATACGTGTTAGTGGATTTGCTGTTTCAACACAGAGATAAGATGAGTGGAATTCAAAGTATGAGGTCTTGGCATAGAGTTTCTGGTGAATTTTGAGTCCAGTTCTCACCTTGTGCCTTCCTGCAGCATGGTGGCTTGATCTCCTTTGGTCAAAGCCCACACCCCAAAGAGTTTGGCATGTCACAAGTGAGAGAGGGACTTGAATCCTAACCTCAAGGTTGTGTTACTGTGTGGTAGCTGTGTGGCCCTCTCAGCATCTTGCACAAAGCATAAAGATGAAAGGGGGAACAAGTCACTCTATGACAACCATTAATACTTAAGCGATTATTAATGAATTGTGGGGCAAAAGTTTTAAAATCTTTATAAATAATATGCTGGGAAAGAGATCTTCAGTTACATCTGCTCTTGAAAGGAAAAGTGTGCTTTATGCTTCAGTTGAGGACCTGAGGGTATTCTTCCATAGGAGCAAAGGGTTAGGGGATTTTTGCTTGTCCTTCAAGATATGCCTCTGGCATAAAAACATAGCTTTACTTGTAATCCCCCCAGAGGGGATTGTTGTAGGACCCAGTAACAGAGCTTTTACCCTTAAAGCAGTTTTTTTACTTGTACCTCCAGAGATGCTCAGTGTGATTCCTGAATAGATATCCAAAAGGTGGCTTTTTCATCTTACAGTTAGCAACAGTGAGGTGCATATTCTTGCAATGATGCTGTGTCCAGTATAAAAAATAAAAATAATTTTTAAAAAGAGCTTTAAAGCTAGCATCTGTGATTATTTTCCTGCTCTAACATAATACCTACTGTCTAGAGCTGCTCATAATTAATAACTTGCTTGTAGGTTTCAGAAAGCACTGGTGTGGGCATTTCCACATTCAAGTAGCTTTCTCATCCTTGGAGTACTAAAGGACTCCCCAGCTCTGAAATAGCATGGTACCTAGAGACAGTAGTTTAGATGTTTTCTGTTGCCAGGTGCTTAACCTCTTGCAGTTTAGTTGGCTGGAAAATTATTAAATGTCTAGTGTTGATTGTTTATTGTTTAAAAATAAAGGAGATAAAATTTTGCAAGGAACAGAATTTTTATGTAGTTGATTGCATGCATAAACAAAAAAGGAATGCCTAAACTCCTTTGTAATTGATAAGTAGACATACATTTGGCCCTGGAACATATCCTTCAACTTTAGAAATCCTCTGGTTTCGTAAAATCTCCATAGCTGCATTAGTGCTTTCTTTACAAAGGCCAAATTCCATTGCAATCAGAGAAAAATATATCCTATTTTAAAATAACTCCCTTAAAAATATTGTTAAAATGATTTTTCAAACAAAAAAGGGGTTTTAAAATGACTGAGTTGAAAGGAAAATACCTTAGTAATTTTAAGGGTATATCCTTAATACATATTTGAATCTTTTGAATATGGAACCTAGTAAAAACTACTTTAAATCTGCTAAGATGGTAGAGTTTCAGGAGTCTCTCTGACTGTAGCAGACTGTAATATTGTGGCATTTATTTGTGTCATGACAACACATCCATTTGTTTATGCTGAGAAACAGATATGCAGATGCTCTGTACTGATAAGTAGCATAACATTAACTGGATGCCAAGAATGTTGTATTTTTAAAGCTAACGTTAGGGGAAGAAAAACAGTAGTAGTGTACTGAGACATGAATCCGATCTTAAAATAAGCAACTACCACCTCATTCACAGCTTTTTTTTTTTTCAGATGAGGCCCTGAGCATCCTGATCTAACTGTGAAGCTATGCTGTTATGACAGTTTATAAACTGACAGATTTTCTAGCACAGAGTGGCTTGTGCAGCCATTGCCGAAATCAATTAAGAAATCTGACTGCAAGGGTAATTTTAGGGATATTTTAAAGGAGTAGGATTTTTATTTTTTACCCTCTAAAAAGGTACTGAACATCTGCCCACATGAAGTCCCATTTGGATATCTCGAACAGAGATCCCAAATGCAACACAGCATAATAAATTTGTGTCCAGATCTGGACACCTTATGAGGTATTTTTGCTTTAGATTTTAGATTGAAAATATTCTGTGCTATTTAAGTGTAAGAAGAAGAGGAATTCCTGTTAAACACTGTGGTAGTCTCCAGGTCTGTAGTACAAAGTACTTTATAAATCTACCATGTTGCTAACAGAATATGAGAGTACACAGCTGAGTAGTATCATGAAATATTAATCTGATACTGTATAATGAATAAACCTATAGTGAGATTAGGTTGATCTTAATTGATCTCTTCAGAATGAGCTCAAAGCAATGTACACCTTGACTACAAACTGTCTTATTTTCATTTTTTTTTTTTAATGTTCAGTGGAATTTTTATTGTCTCTGGTGACTAAGAATTTATTTCATTACTTTGGATGTCTACTTGGCAGGGCAGGTGTTTTATTAAATTTTGTAAATGTTTGGTCACTTCCATCTCACTCTGACTAAAGTAAAAGCTTCTTTTAGGGTGCAGATACTTACACACATTTCCAAGTTCTGCAAAATTTCTGTCATCAATATCTCTCATTTTTTCCCAATCAAATGAGATGTGACATTTAGCTAGTATAAATAATTTAATTATCTAATAATTTAACCTGTTTATCTAGCTTCCCAAGTGGCCATCTCTTTGTAGAATAAGTTTTTAATAGGCCTTAGATGGGAATGTTGCATTCATTTTAACTGTGATCTAGGCCATACCTCAAAGTAGGCTAAAACCTGAATTCACCAAGCCAGAATACCCACAGCTATTAATTTGTAAGAGTATCCTTCAGAAGTTTTTGTGGTTGACCCACTTTTTAAATTGGGTGATACACCTGATGATTCATTATGAATTTCTTTCAAAGTTGATATTTTCATTTGTTTGATATGTACGGCAGTCCCTGGTATTATTGTGATACAAGAGTAATATTTTGTTGGGCTCAAGTCCCTCATTTATATGTCTGCACATTGGAAATATATATTTAATGTTTCCATGTAAGTATACTGACTGCAAAAACTGACAGGTTCGTAGGAGTCGAAACTCGGGTCATCAGCTATAGAACCAGACAATGACAGTTCATCATCTAAGACTGCAGATCACTTTCATTGCTGTGGGTGCTAATGCCTTTGCAAACATCTCTTTCTCTGTATTTGCATTTCTGACACTGAAGCAGTCGTGTTCAGTTGACTCACATCAATCTGAGAAATTTGGAACGGCCAAGATTTTCTCTGAAGTATTCTCAAAAGCTTCTGCAGTAGAAATTTTTTTCTGGGGTGCCTGTAGATGATTCTCATAATCTCTGAGAACCTGACTGAAAGTGCTCTATTGTTCTTTTCTTTTTTCTGTGTTTCAGATTTTGTAGCCTTGCTTCAAAATATTTATTTGTATTTTACATGAACTTTTCCTTTTCAGTGGGAAAGCATGATGGCATATAAGCTGCTAAATTAGGCACCTCAGTTAAGTTCTCAGAGTAAAGTAAATTTGGGTCTTAATATCCAGTTGTGGATGATGGCCTACACAAGAGCATGATATTGCAGTATTCCAAAAAAAATGCCATGGCACTATAGCTTCCACATAGAAGAGCTTTCTCTATGGATTTGCCACAAGTCAAAGATCATAGGAAAAGACTGAAGGCAGTTTATAAAGTGGTGACTGACAAGAAATGGAAAAATCTGTCACAGTGGAGTTTAGTGTTATCTAGCATTGCATCTGTGATGTCTGTTAAGAGATCTGTTTCTGTTTCCTTTGGTACTACTGAGCCAGTCTGTGAGCTTATAGCAATCATGGCATCTCACCATGGCTCCCACTTCATAGCCTGCGGGATAAATCCTGTTCACCACTGCAGTGTCTTCAGCTAGGAGCCTTGCATCTAAAAGTCATGATTTAGACTAGCTTATGCTGTGTAACTATAGCATAATATGTAAGATGAAGCTGAACCTGATTTTTAAGCTTTTCAGATTAACCTTTTTATTCCTTGTGATTTATGGTCATAGTGAATACTTTAAAAAAACATCTTCAAAGTTGCCGTCGCCTAACGTAATATGAATTGCTTTAGCTGACATACTGGGAAATGTAATTTGAAAATATCATTCATAAATAATCCATCTGTCTTGACTCAAACTTCGTGACCTTGTTTCATCCCTTTATTTATGGTGTTATTTCTGCATCTGCTCAGGTACCCCCCCTTGGAAGATAAAAGAAGAATACAACAAGAGAGCACAATGTCTTCAGTTTCAGCTTATTACAATGGAAAGACTGTACTCATCACAGGAGCTACAGGTTTCATGGGCAAAGTACTGGTGGAAAAACTACTACGCTCCAGTCCTGAAGTGAAAGCTGTTTATATACTTGTAAGACCGAAGGCTGGGCAGTCAATGCAAGAGAGAGTGGCAAATATGTTGAAATGCAAGGTATGTTTCTATATTTTATTTTAGACTCTAAATGGAAATCTGTTTATCTGGGTGCAGCAGAGGACTTTTTGATATATTCCACACATGAAGAACAAAACCTTTTCTTGTGCTTTAACCTTTGTATATTTTTGTTGTATTTACACAACAATATCATGCCTACACAAAGAAAAAGAATTTTGTGCGGATGAACTCCAAATCTGACTCATTTTGATAGGGACGCAGGATTTAAAACTGCAGTGACGTAATTATTTTTCTTCCTTTCCACATTGCTATTTGTTGAGTATTCATTTTTTTCAAAAGCCTAGTACCATAAATGTGTGAAGACGTGTGAAGACTTTTATGAAATTGATGACAATATTAACTGTTCTGTGTTAAAATAGTTTTGGCCATCAATTTTTCAATTTTTGCCAAATGTCTTTGGTTCAAGAAGGATAGCATTTTGCTTTCAAGAGCTATCTTTTCTCCTTCCCCACTTCAAAATCAGTGTTCAAACTTTAGCATTCAGAAATAAAGTTGAGTTGAGCTCCATCAACCCTTCTTCTTGCCTTTGCAAGGGTGTGAAATAAACACACTGCCAGCATAAATCCTGGTACTTATTTCGTAAGATAAGGCTTGTTAGCAACCTATAGTGGGATTGTTTTGCTGCAGTATGTGTGGGTATCTGCCGTCTTTTGTTGTCAGCTGCAGGTTAACTTCAGTTATGAAATGCTAAAATACTCCTGAGTTGCAGGAGGGTGTTTTCCAAACCTACCTGCAGCAGAGTACACAGGTTACGTCAGTGCAGTGTGTTGAAGAAAAAACCCATATGTCTTCCTTAAGCACTTGTTTCTTCTGGGCTTTTGGCCTGCTGCATCAATGAAGGCAAGAATTCAAGACTTCTAACACTTTGTTTATGTTATTTGCATAAATATTATTGTATTATTGCTTCAATTGCTCAACACAGCTTAGTATTGTTGTTAGCTCTAGGTGATGTTCCCTAGTAGCTGTTTTACTGTTGAAGCTGTACTGCATGGACCCTTGCTTTTTCTAGTATGTACCAGCAGTTCTAGACTTGACCACAGCAACAGGACTTAATAACCTCTCCTTGAACCTTGTGACAACCTGCCTCAATGGATTTCAAGTGGGTTTAACTATGGATATAACTGTGAAGCATCACATTTATGAACTGTACAGTTCACATTGTGTACATTTAAATGCAGAAGAAGAGGACTACTGCTAAATAAAGGGAAAAAAGTGTAAATAATAAAAGGTTAACACATTGTGAGGTGACAGTTTATTAACTTGGAATATTTCAATTTCAGTATTGATCATGAAGAAGGAAATCTGAAAACAATTTGGATATAAATCAAAATTCTTCTGGAGTAGTTCTGCAGATGGCACTGAAATGTAATATGAGTGATTTTCCTCAGATATTATAAAATTAGTCTGACATAAAAATACATTATGACATTAATATGAAATGTTTAATAAGCAGTTACATAATTTTCTCTGTATCAACTGCAAATTCAAAGTGTGCATGGAAGAATGGGTAGAATATAGTGACCTTGCCTATCTGTGAAAGGAGATGTTCTATTTTTCCAGCAGTGGCTCCCCAAGGGAATCAAGCCATCACCCTATGCTTAATGAAATGTCATGTCTGGATAGGATGGAGCACAGCTGTCGCACACACACACACACACACAAAAAGAAAACAAAAACATTTCAGTATTGGCTTCACCCTGAATGTATTGGTATTTAAGGATCACAAGGCAAAGCTTGATAACACTCTAATATGCAGTAGGTTCTGGGATGTGTATATTCATCACAGGTAGGAAAATATATCAGCAAGTTTTCTTTTTTTATGTTATCTATCTTTGATCTCTCAATGTGCAGAAATAGGCAGGAATACTTGTGGGATTTGGATTCACTCGGGGGCATTTACCAGGATAACACTGAGTCACTGGTTGTAGTTTTTATTTTTTCCCACTGAGAACAGAACTTTTTCTGTGCCCTGCACACAGCAAAATAAGGCTGATGCCAGGCTGTTTTTCAGGTCTGATTATTTTGTTCTCATGATCAGAAGATTGGAATGAGAAGTGGACGAGAGTCTGGTCATTGTCCCTGGTAGATCAGAGAAAATAGACTGTAAGGCTGCCAAAAATCAGGTGATTTTTCTGGGGGTATCCAGAAGTACTGTCAAATTTACTGCTTTTTAATTTAGTCTAACTACAGTTTACTCTTACACTGCCAACAATTACAGTGGATAGTGCAGACAGTTTCTCTCTTTGGCCCTTCACCTGCCAAGGAGAATTGTGATGAAAATGCCCATGGAAAACTAAACTGAACTGAACTATCTCATCATGTAGCAGCATAGTCAGAAGTCCTTCCTCTTTCTCTTGCCAAGTGCATCATGTTTATACAGAAAGATTTCTATCTGTTAGCCCTATAGGCTAACAATGCATAAATATTTAGGCAAACAATACCAGATTTCTCTTTTACCACCAGCCTCCACCATCCCTTTTCCCCCCCTCACCTGTGCATGTTGCAGCCATTGTGGCAGTGAGTCCCATACACTCAGTAAGATGCTCAGGGAGTATGCTAGCTGGAGTGCAACAGAGCTAAAAGTGTTTTCTTTTTATTATATATTTAACTTTGCCTTACTTTGGTCACGATATAACTGTGGTATTTTTGTACCAAAGGAACAAATCTGTCATTTTAACCAAAACGTGTTCTCCTGGCCATATTTGTCAAAGTTGTGATAGAGAAGAACTAAATCTTAAGAACGACACCCAGGCAGGCAATGGCCTGGAACCATCATGTCACTCTTAACTGAGATAGCACCATCTGGTGCCTTACCATTTTTTCTCTTTTCTACAGTTTGTGTTTCTGTTCAAATTGTGAAGACTTAAGGTATCGTTTTGTCTCATACGCTATCAGCTAATAGCATGCTTCCTACAGCATAAGAAATTACTAGCAAGCTAGCTGGTGCTTCCAGCAAAATGATCTTTCACACAGAACAAACTCCCCTGCCCCCTTCAACACTAGACTCAAGACTCATTTGTTTGTCCCTTGGGTCACCTTGGGCATTTGCAGGCATGTGGCTGCTCTTTGTCTCTACTCTACCTGCAGTGTGACATCATTACCTTTTGGGGTGCTGAGCCACACCACACACCAAACTACAGCCTTATCGAGTCACAGCTCATCCTCTTGATCCAGATCTATCATGTGTCCTGACTCAGATCAAGAAACCTCTGACTTTGGATTTGAAGTGAGTAGAGAGATCTAGCAGCTGTTGGCAATTCTTTTATCTGTCCTGCATGTAGAGTTAATTGACAATCTGAGAAGCATAAAGATCCACTGTATGATTTATTAGCATAAGCAAATCTGGGCTTCCTACACCTTCTTTTTCTGCTGTTAGCTATTAGGATGCTGATACTATGACAGATGTCAGTGAAAAGTTTGGAAGTGCAAGAAGTGCAGCAAGAGGAAATGGCAATTTTTTTTTCCTGATTTGTTTTTATGTTTATGTTTATATGAATATATAAACATATGTTTATATATTTATATATGTTTATATGTATATGAATATACATGTATTGAATGAGAAATCATGAGAAGAGAAAGGTTGAAAGAAATGTGATGTTTGGACCTTTGTCCTCCATTTCATCAGTCAGATTAATTCAGACTGATTAAATCAGCTGAGAACAAAAGTATCTTTGCATGACTGAGACAATTAGTTTATAAACCATGTCCCTGAGAAAATCAACTCATCTTGTAATTTCATAATCACAGTTCTGTTTTCAACTTTTAGTAGTGTGCATGGCTGCTGCACAATAATTTATAACCATTAGATATTATATTTTTTTTAAAAGTTGTTCAGAGATGCATTCAAAGTTACAGATTTAGATACAACTCTAAATCATCTTTACTGTGCATGTTTTGTTTCAAATATACTCATGTGTCATTCCTCATGACAGTAAATAATAATAACCACCATTTTCTGTTTATATTGTATTCTTTGCTAAAAATTTCCAATGTGTCTAATCAATCTGACTCATGTGGAGGCCTTTTGTGCAGACTGATTCCCTTTGGAATATTTGAAATTAGAAATCTTGAAAGAAGCACCCCAGAGAGCAGTTACTTTGAAAACACTGATCAGTTTTTATATATGAAAATGTAAAAAGTGGGGAGTTAGGTTTGCTGAATGTCACAGGTGTTTGCCCTAAAATCCTTTAAGTCTGAATAAAAAGCATGGTGAGTTCATGATCAGCATGAGGAGAAGTAGCTGAATAGTAGTATATTTTACCTCCTGAGATGATCAGAGAGTTGTCCTGGATGGTGTCTTCTGAGATTTCCTAAATATGCTGATTTTCACGGAGTGTTTAGGAGCATGGGAGTGGGGCTTGTAGGAACTATACAAGATATTCTGGAGCATATGGCTTTTGTCTTTCATTTGGATGTTACTTTTAAATTAAATTAAATTTAATTTATTGAAAAGGCAAAATGATCTATTAAACTAAAGAGAGGTAGTTCTTTGCCCCTTCATCTGAATTGTGTTGCAAGACAGAAGGTGTTAAGTCACTACTCACTCTGTTCTCTCTTTTCTGCAGTTCTCAGAAGTTATGCAGGACTAATATTTTATTTTGCAGAACAGTACCTTTCTGAAGCTCTGAAGTCTTTTATTTTAGTCAAAGGGTCAAAATCTCTCTTCCTCTATGTATCTGTTGTAACCTTATGCAGACATCAGTATGGTCTCAGTAATTCATTGTTCCTATCAGTCACTTCCCCCATTATCAAGGGTCTGAATGAAATAAAGTTTTCCTATTTCTTTCCTGCCTTCCAATTAAGACCATTCTTTGACACTGTCACAGTGCAGCTTCTATTCCTAGAAAAAATCATTACCTGTTTTATGAGTAGTGAATATTATAAAGAACATCACAGAAATTTTAGTATTTCAAAAATAATACTTCTATTCACTGTAGTTTCAGCTAATTCTTTTTCTTTTTTTTTTTTTAATGAACCTAAAAAAACAAGTTTCCTTCCTAGCTTGTTTTTGTGTGATTTTCCTTTTTAAGGTAAGTCATTTGGGCTGGACTGCTGGCAGTGTAATGTTCTGTATATAATTTTAGAAGGTTAATAAGTTCCGCAGTACTTCCTTTGGAGGTGGGAAAGCCCTTCTATTAAAACTGACTTCCATAACGCTTTATAGATTCTTTTAAAAATAGCAA
Source organism: Crypturellus tataupa (assembly GCA_034781795.1). Lineage (NCBI taxonomy): Eukaryota > Metazoa > Chordata > Aves > Tinamiformes > Tinamidae > Crypturellus > Crypturellus tataupa. The sequence goes on from JAWLRI010000879.1 coordinate 1,203,677, forward strand.
AAGAGGCAGAAAAAAAGACTGTCACTGAGTGCCAGAATATCTTATATATCGCAGGCCAAAATGAGACAATATTGTTGTATTTGTATGTGTTTGTACCACAAATTAGCTAAGGTCATGCATGTTTGTTTTGTAAATTAAAAGTTTTTTGGTGTGAAAACTTGACAGAAAATTCCTCATTTTCATTCATGCATTCGTTGTCACCCCAGGAAGCAGTTACAGGGTTTGATAGCTCAGCCTTCCTCTTGTCTTCAAATTACTTCTGTGGTTTGTAAGCTTGGAAGAAGCTTGCTGATACAGAGTAGGCAGTGGTTTCTATTTCAGACACAACCACTGAGACAAGCAGAATGGTGATAATGCTTAAGCTTGTTCAGATCCTCGGACACCTGCAAGATAAAAGCTAAATAAAGTCTAGCATCCTGGCACAGTCCCATCAGAGCACCTCATGCCTCCTCAGAGTTGGCACTTCACCAAGGCATCGTGCAAAAGCACTTTGCAGTCATGATGTGAAGGGAGTCCGTTTTTCATATCAGCTTCTTAGGACAAGATGTGCACAAGGTTTGCAAGGGGTCAAAAAAAAAAAAGACATGGCTAGTGCATAGGAAATACAATTTGTGACAAAGCTAGGCAAGACTGGTTTCTGGAGTTCAGCTTTCAATGCTCTTGATCAGCTACAACAACAAAGGTGTTAGTTGTTTCTGTCTTGCCTATTATGCTCCTACACAGATATTCACAACCTACAAAATAATTTAGAAAAAAAGAACTTGTTTTTTATCCTTATTCCGTTGTTTCAAAGTAAATGATCAAATTTCAGAAACTATCCTTTTTTTTTCTGTTTTCACTCAACACTTTCCAGTGAAATAAAGTGTGATATAAATAGCAGCACATTGGAGGAAAAATAGATCCTCAAATATAAACTTGCCTGAAAAACCTCTAGCTGATTCTATTTTGAAATTCAATAAAATAAAAGAAGGGAGAAATCTGTGATTAGGTATCTAGCAAGAGATTGATGCACAAATTTAAATGTAGGATTTCATCTATTAAATTGATAAAGATTACATGGTTAATTTTATGCAGTTCTTTGAGAACATTGGTCAGTGACATCAATTTATCAAAAGAACATTATGGTCAAGTTTCTTATGCAGTGGACACCAAATTGTGCACTGCAGTGCAGCTAGCATACATATTTGTATATACAAATGCACATACAGGCGTAAAGGCAGTCTCTTTCAAGCTAACCATATTAGATTTACTTAATGGCAGATATGTTGTGGGATTAATGTGTTAACAGATAAAGGACAAAATAAGAAAGGATCCAAACTCTGAAGTAAATCAACAGACAGTAAATTTAGAATGACGCGATTACAAAAAAAGATGTTCTTATCAGTAACAGCATGGAGTTAACAGTCAAGTTGTGTTTTCTACTGCACATAAAATTAAAAGCATTATTAATTCTTCATAAGCAGTGATATTTTGGGACCTCTGTAGCCACCAACTAATTCTAGACATCTTTTCTTTATTCTGCAAATTTGCCTTACAAAGAAAGAGGGAATCTCACCCTGCAAATTATGGTTGCAGTTGAGTGACAGCTCTAAAGAATCTTCATAACTTTGAATTTGCATTTTTGTGTAAGTGCTTTCTGATGAGCAACCAAGGTTCCGTTCCCAAAATCAGTGGAATTCCTCTCAATATGCTCACTTGGCTTTTATTGACTATCTCATCAGGGCTAAATTTCAGAGGATTGCTCAGCTTTTATAGAGAAGTTGGGCTCAAATAAGTAATTTCAGTTGTCTTTTCAATTTTACACTAAGATATTGGATTTTCTTTTTGTTTTGGATTTTTTGTTTCTTAGTAAGAAAAAAAAAGGATGTGTTTGATTTCACTGCCAATACTTCAATTGGAGGTAAGATTATTCTGAACATAGTACGAAGTGCTGGATACAGGAATGCAAATGCAGTACATTTGTCTTCTATATCTTCAAAAGCAGGCTGACTCCAGCCTGAAGACCTAGGCTCATTACTGGAGTTGAGAGTCTCTGGATGTGAAAGGAACAAAAACAAGCAGGAACACTTGTATTAGCATTGCTGACTGTTAGCCACTTTGTTTGCCCCTGTGATAGTGTGATCTTAAACCTAGAGGTTTGTAAATCTGTTCCTGCTCTGTATATATATATCAGGATCTTAATTTACAGATCCCCTTTCTCTGAGTGTCCTGATAAACACATAGAAAAAATTTCTTAAGTATCATTTTCTGTTAGGGAGTGGAACAGAGAAAGAAAGAGGTAGAAACAGTATCCAGTATTAGCCTGTTGCAGGAAAATAAGGGAAGGTTTAGATTCTGTAATATACAAAATGCATTTTTTTGTGTCAGCAAGAGATGTCTCTATCAGAGATTCCTCCCTTTTTGGATTTCAGTCTCCTTGCCAGCAGAAAGCATATCCTCAACCATGAAAATCAAAGTGGTGGGAGAGTGTGTGTTGGAGATATGAAAGAAATGTGACAGGGGAGAGGGAGGGCAAAGACTTCAACATGGCATTCTGAAAGGGGATGGGAAAACTGCAGAGAGCAGAGAAAAGCTCCACTACTTTAGACTCAAGAGTTTACATCAGTAGCATAAATTAGAACTACTTCCTGGCAGCTGTAGCTAGCATCAGGATGTTACAGCAGCATCATTAGAGAAGTCCTGTTGGGCAGTCTTTGTAACCCTCAGATTTCTTCTGTTTGCCTGTTTTGCTCCAGCATGCACGAAGGCTGAGTTTTTGGGCAGCTGTGCAGCATGTTTTGTGTTCAGAATTTTGCCAAGTGACCCATTCACAAATGAAGCCTCCAGCTAACACGTCTTTAAACAATGTTTGTTGTTTTGCTAGAGTCTGTGACTTGGCTCTTAACTTGTGTGAGCTGGCACAATCCCTTTTTGGGTTGTTGCACTTCAGGCTGATTCTCAACCGGGAGCTACTCATGTGCTAAAACTTAAAGACAGACTGAGGCTCTCTGCCTTGAGTTGGGGCTATATAAGGATAGCTGACCTTAGGCAGCCTTTGTTGGGAAAACATGGCCTACAAGTCATAGTTAAGAACAGAGATTTTTTGTTTTCCTGGTAAGGATAAATAATAGAGCTATCAGTGAGCATCCACAGAGTAAAATTTTCTCTTTAATCATTCAACAAAATTCAGAATTAAGTCATGTTTCATCCTTCATGTTTTCATCCTTCATGCTACATCCAGTTTTTCCTTAAGAAAAAATAATTCCTTCCTGTTTCTTCCAATTTTTTTTAATGAAAATTTTTCTGATTTCCTAAAAGTAACACTGGCCATCCTTACTTGTGACTTCTGTTGTCTGAACATCAGACTTTGTAAGATGACTGTATCTGAATAAAGGGTGCTAAAATTAATTGTATGCCAGAAGACCTTGCAAAATAAAAAGAAAAATCCTAGACAAAATGGTGCACAACATTTTCTCTTCTGCCTTGGCTTTCCGTTCAAAACCATCAGATCTGACCTCTGCAAAAACTTTTCCAAACAAAGTTGTTAAAATGTTAAGTCATAATTGATTACATTTAATAATTACATTTTGCAGGATTCCATGGTTGCTAGAAGGCATGCATAAGGCTATTAACAAATATGCCATCTGTTGGATACTGAAAAACTGACCACAAAATTGATTCCCTAAAAGACTGGAGAGCGTAAGAGTCAGCTGAAGGTCACCTTCCATTGCGGTTTACCAGTCTATTTTTTTTATCCATTCACCAGACACAGTAGGACTGCCAAGAGTAGTAGGAAGACTACTTTAAAAAATGAGAAGTTCTGACTCAGATCACTGCATACAGAAATCAAAATGTCTGAATTGCACAAAGGAGCTGAAGTGGTAAAATTGGTTGTTGTTTTTGTGGGGCTTATTTTAGGTTTCTTGTTTTTTTTAAAGACATTTACAGGGGAAGCGAAAGGTATCATCAGTATTATAGCCTGTGTAAAATTAATTTTATTTCATAAAAGAAAAAAAGAATACTGCTGAAAAACTTCTTTTTCATTCATACTTACATGTGAATAATAGCATGACTGCAAACAGCAACTGATTGGCTGCAGCCAGAAAATTGGAGTAGTCTGGCTTGATTTTGCAGGGGAACTCTGCTTATTCTGTGGACACTAGTGATTCCTTCCTGTCCTAAAGACTCTGGAGGTAGCTATCCAGAGTGGTTGTGACCAGGCTTGGTTTTGGGCTGGAGGTGGGCTAGAGAAAGGATACTTGAGATTACTTTTATAGCTGAATTATTTCTGTCTTGCCTTATGTATTCTGCCTTAAAATTGCCATTGATCTGATTTTTGACTCTGAGAGCAGAAATATTTGCCTAGTTACTGCAAAGTTCTAGTTCAAATCTTTTAATTCTACTTTAGAAATCCCAACTGAAGGTCACTAGTTCCCAGATGTACTTTTGGGATAATTTTCTTACATCCTAGTGCCACACCTTCCTAATAGCATTTTGTGTCTGCACAGCGAGGTTTCATGGATCTCTGTTCCTTTCCACATCTCTGGAGAATGCTTGCGTGAGTGTCACACCTTGTGCGTGTCTTCCTCAATTGGAGTTGGATGATCTCCCATGCTTCTGCTTTGTCCTATGTGTTTAGGTTGCTTAGATAGCAAGTCTGTGGAAGTTGAAATACCTGAGTATCTGCTGGGAATCAACAGCAAGCAAATGTCAGTGGCTTTTAATTGCATCTAACGTGACCTACTGTGGCTGTGGTTATTGATGGGATTATGCTGATAGGCTATGTGATCCTGAGGTACCTGAAGGGGAGTGTGGGTATCATAATGGCGAGTGGTTGGCTGAGCCTTGCAATATCTGCTTTCTTTAAAAGGAGTTGATGTGTCTGTCACATGAAGTAGTTGATGTATTTTTATTCTAAATTTAAGAAGCTTATTTTGAAGAGGATGCCACCGTAGACCAAAGAGTCTTACTTTGTGTCAGTATAACCTGACCTGGAAGGGGTTTTGACAAATGTTTGGCAAAATTCCTTAGGACATTCATTTATCTGAGTGTGGAAATTCAGTGTGATCTTCTCCTCATACATTATTTTTTTAGGTGGTCACTGAATCAAATAACTAGTTTGTCTGTCAGTTGCTAAAATATCTTAGCAGGCATGTTATGGGCAGGGGTGTCCAAATTGTTGCGGTGAAAAGGAAAATAAACTGGTAGGGTCAAAAGGCTGAGCTTGGAGGATCAGTTGCTTGTTTAGCGTTAGATGCAGGAAAGAAAGTCTGTGACACCAAGGCCTCTGCGCTCACCGTGACAGCACACTGAAATGCTTAAAAGAACAGAATACTATAAAAATATTGAGCTGCAAAATAGAAGAGGTGCAGAGGAATCAGCAAGAAGAATTGACAAGGGATAAAGATTCCCGGCTGGAGACCCGTGCAGATGTGTGGTGACTGAAAAGCATAGCCCATTGTAATTGTGATAGCTACAAGAATCAAGGTCCTTCACTAAAACAGCAGAATTTCCCAAAAGACATCAGTCATTTTTTTGCACCAGTGTGTTTAAGGTTCTCATTGGTGATTCCCCTAGCTTTGATTTGTCTTTTCTGATTGCACTAAGATACAAGGTTTAAATGGAGGCACAGCGTTTGGTGTGCTGGTTTCCAGTTCAAGCTTTTGAGTCCTCTTGCAATACAGATAGCCATCACCAACAGCAAAACCAAAGTAAGTTGTTTAAAAATCAAGCAAACCTAGGTACTAGCTAAGTGTGCATGCATTTAAATAGTATTATCCTGTGTTCTCTTTACTTTTCTGTTGTCTGTTTTACTAGTTTTCTCCTTTTATTGCGATGTTATCTTAAAAATGGGTTTTCAGAGCTTAGGTTAAGGGCATGGTCCATTGATTTTGTATCTGCAAAACTAAATTCTATGTTCAAGTCTTCGTACTACTGCCAAGCTCGGTAAAATAGGAACCTGAATTTCACTCTAATCTAGACATTACTGAAACACATAGCATGTAATATTAAGAGTATTTCATACATACAATCAATTATATTTGGTACTAGAAGAACCTTAGAAGAGGAGGAAAAAATCAAAATATTGTGTGATGTTTTAAGATAATAATTCATACTTTCCATTCAGAAGGACAATTTTATTTTGAAGATTATTTCAAACTTTTATTTTAAAATTGCAAAAGTGGAGTTCAAAATTACCCCAAAGATTTCTAGTCAGATGAAGGCTTTTTAATTTCATTGAAAATTTACACATCAGATCAAGTAAAAATTAATCTATCTAAATCTAGATTTTTTTTCTACTATAATAAAGCCATGTTGAAAAATCAGGTGTCTGAAGACGACTGTATGGGTTGTAGTCTATATGAAAGTTCTGTTTATAAATGCTATATGGAAAACCTAAACACACATGGTAATCATATAGTTAAACCTCTCAAAAGAAATTTTGATTTCACCTATAAAACATCTTAGTCTAACACTTTTAAACCTCTTTAAAAAATACAAAATTCAATTCAAAGTATTCAAATATACTTTAGTTAGTAATGAAAGGTTTTGATATACTGCTTATTAAGGTGACTAGGCTTGAACTAAGCAATAAGCTCATGTTTCACAATATCATGTGAATGCAACTGTATTGCTACTACATTTGATCTGGCAATGCACCTGTACTCACACCCAGTTAATGAACAACCTAAATAATCCATGCAGAAGTAATTTGGGAGTTGACCATAAAGGGCCTCTTAATATAGTGTGGACACTTATGGCTAAAGAAAGGACAGATTGCATCTGTCTTCAAAACTGTGCAAGAAAGACAATCTATGAAGCTATAAATTAGGAGAAATTCTTTTTGCTTCCCAGAAAAAAATAAGGAATGAGTCTTTTGAGGGGCACATTTCTGTTTATGTGAAGATGAAGGTGATTGGGAATGGCCCACATGGACTTACCGGGGTAGATCATGCTTGGTTATTTTAATTGCCTTTTATGATAAGATGACTCAATTTGTGAACGAGGGGCAAGCAATGGGTAGTGTTTACCTTGATACTAGCAAAACTTTCCTTTATCCAACTTGAGATGTTGCAATCAAAATGGTTTAAAAAAAATGACCGGACACTGCATCTCAAAGAGCAGTAACTAACGGTTAGTGTTCTGCTTAGAAGCCAGTTGTAAGTGGTATTCCACATAGCTCTATCCTGGGACATGTGCTGTTTAATATCTTTATCAATAACTTGGAAGGGAGGGAGTGTGTACCCTCTTCAAATTTCAAGCAGTACCAAATGGTGGGTATGTATGTTTAAGAGCAGGGCTGCCTTTCAGAGGGACCTAGACAAGTTAGAGAAATGAACTGACAGGAATATCATGAAATTCAGCAAGGACAAATGCAAAGTCCTGCACCTGGCATAGACTAACTAGTATCAGTACAGGCTGATGAAAGGTAGCCTGGGAAGCAGCTCCATTGCAAAGGACCTAAGCAAGAGAGCAGTAATCATTCTTAGCAGTGCAGGGACCTTAAGTATCAGTAAGATGTGGAGGCAGTAAATCATTCTGTTATTACTCCAAAACTCTTTCTTTCAGCTCTCCCATTATCAGCTTTGGAAAGTGTCATTCTTTCTATCCCTATTATTCATTCCATTTCTTTTTGACAGGCAGATTTTACTGCTCCAGGGCCCAGCAACACAGTTTCCCCATTTTCCACTAGCCCCAGAAATCCCTAGGGGAGATTTTTGTCAGAACACCTCTTAGCTTTGCTCTACCACCATTCTGGCTACATTATTGTATTTCCAAGTCAACTCTGAGCCAAAGCCTTTCTCCAGCTCTATTTCCATTTCCTATTTAATGGTCTGTAGAGCATTCAAGCTACCTTCTGCTGACTTTCTTCATCACAGATTCCTTCAGTTCCCAGCACTGTCAGTTCACCTGAGCCACTCTCCTAACTTCAGTCATTTTAGCACGCATTTCCTTGCAGTTACAGAAAGGTGAAAAGTTGGAGGTGAATTTACTGACTTTCAGGGACTGCCATCTAGCTTTTCCTGTTGTCAGTCAGCCATCAACACACATGTGATGAAGCTTCCTCTTTCCTTACCAACCTACAATTTCTCAGCTCACTTTTCCCACTAGCAAACATGGAAGCATATTAAGACATAACAGAGAAGTAGAGCTGCCCTTTTTCCTGGAGTTCTATTTGGAGGGTTTGTGAATGTTGGAAGAAATGAGAAAACATATCTTGAGTTTAAACTGAGGGTGCTGTTTGTCATAGACAGTTGATAGTTTACACCCACTTGTTCACTTCCATTCACAGTCTGGAGAACTGAAATAAAGCAGCCTCCTGCTGACTTTTTGATATGCTGAAGCAGCTATGGGCCAAGGATATTCCGAAGGAGAATGATTATGTCTTGACAACTGTATAAACTGATGGACTCTGCACATATGGCAAGACATATGTCATGTCTGAAGTAAGGCAACAGAGTGATGGCACTGAATGTGCTGCTGAGCAGTGTGCTATCCCCTGGTTCATACACATTTCACCATTTACCTTGCAGAAGAGACTGCCATACTTTCTTTGCTTTGGCTGAGTGCCCATACCCTGCAAAGTATCAAAGCTTCTTTTAAATAGCATGGTTTGCAAATCATGATGCAGTTATAACCTTCGCTGATATCTTTTGAGGTTTGAGTAAATTGATACTTTTAGTAGACTAGGAAATTATCTCATTTGTTCAACAGCAGAGTCTTCTCTTAAAAGAATAAAGAAAGCATAAAAATTGTTGCAGTTATTTCAGACATGTTCTATAAGGCAATGCTTACTGTAATGAATCTGATCAAATATGTATCTAATAAGAGCAAGTCCAGAAGTTGCTATCTCCCATTTAGAAGCAAAATCCTTTATAACGTACCCCTCTGCTGCCTCTTCTCCCTCTCAGTTTTCACATCAGGCAGCTGACATGTTTCAAAGGTTATCATTTAATTGCACACTATGAAAGAGAAGGTGTTGCCCTCAGGTTGTTATCTTATCAGAGGAGTGTATTTACTGTCAGTCCTGCAAGATACATCATGTACTCTTGAACGCCTAACCTTTTAACAAAACAATTAACTCTTTGTTCTCCTTTTCTCAGGTGAAGGCTTTTCAATGTGTCTTCCTTCCTTGTATGTGGACAACCATGTTAGAAATTTATTTCTCATCTTACACTTTGTCCTTCTCTATTAATTTTTATTGTAATTTCCAGCTTTGTTTTCACTCTGCCTAAACTCCCTGAAGTGGTTACATCCTGTGTCTCATTATTTCATTACAGTGTGCTACCACACCTTTTTCAGAAAACAGCAAGATTTGAACTATCCTGATAATCTCAATAAAGCAATCAGCTAAAGCTTTAAAATATTTGTATTTTCCAATACAGCTGCAACATGAACCCCCACTTGTGTCAGAATCTGTTATCTCGTTGGTTCAGAGCAACGATCACATAAGGTCCCTTCCAACCCTATTTTTCTGTGTTCTATTTGTGAATGACGAAAGAATTATTATTAATTTTAAAAGAGTACTATGGCCACAGCCTACCAATGGTAGGATACTGTGTCACTTATCTGAATGTCATGTCATTAGTCTGTGAGTCCTTAGCTGTTCCGGGGAAAGAGCTAGAAATTCTAAAATTTATTGCCACAGAAAGGAAGGTAGCAAAACAGCAGGTAAAATGCAAAACAAAAGTACATACAGGGAAAGTAATCATGCAGCCCATGATTAGTAACAGGAGTTAGTAACAGGAGTCACTAACATGAATAAAGTTATGTGTTACCAGCAAAACGACATCAGTGACTCACTGTGCTGTGCTAACTTTGCTTTGGGGCATAGAGCAGCTATTTCACTTTGCTTATGTCTTTTTGGAAGTGGCTTATGTTACAGTGTGAAATTACAGCTATAAAGATACAGATCTGTTTCTAAATTGCTTGATGTACCTGGTACTCAATTTTCATATCAGGCAGCTGACATGTTTCAAAGGTTATCATTTTATTTGGAACCTTGAAAGAGAGGGTGTTGTCCTCAGGTTGTTATCTTATCAGAGGGGTGTATTTAGTGTCAATTTGTTGTAAAAAATTAACTGTAAATAAACATCAGTAAAACTGGTTTGTGAATTTGTCCTCATGCTGTGACACACACTGCGAATATAATCACATTTCTGAATAAAAGGCATGTCACATGGAAAACTGAAACATAAAATAAATGATCCCAGATGTGTTCACTTTAATAGCAGCTGTGCAAATTTTGCATCATACTTTCAGGAAAATGATAGCTTCTTTTTTTTCTCTAGCAATTTCTTTATTGAGTAGGTTAAGATGATTATACTGATCTTCTCCTATTTGACATTTTCCCATACTGTTGTAATATTTACATTGAGTTCACTTCAGGAAATAAAGCCAAACCCTCATGATATTCTGACTTTCCTGTTTCGAAGAAGTTGGAAAATGTCCACCTGTACTCCATGTGATCTGAATTGGATCTTTCTAAGTGCATTCATATTAAGAAAGAATTAGAGCTTAGATAGATGTTGCAATTTATCAGATCCTCCATTTTTAATTATACTACTATACCACTTTTGTTGAAATATGATAGATTAGTCCTCAAGCCCAGTAGGTTGCTTGGAAGTCCTGTGCAAACAACGAAACTTGAAACGGTGCATCCCAATGCACTGTTAACTCATCCACTCCGTGACTTGGAATGAAGGAAAGGATATCTCATCTTTTTCATGCAAAGATTGCAGGAAGCCTTAATTTTATCAGCCTTTAGGAAGCTCTCTGGCTGTTCAGAAAGGACAAATGACAGAGGGCTAGATGACATCTGAGATTTTCTTTTCTCGGAAGACCCCAGCCTGGTGGTTAAAGACAAGGAATAGGTGATATAACGAACAGGGTAGATAACCCTGCCTACAGGAAACTTTCACTTGCCAGTGACTCCCTCAAGTTTTTGTGCCTTAGGTCACATTGGTCAACCATTTGTGTGACAGAGCGCCTTTGTGCCTTCCCAGCACCATTACACACCTGCTGCAAAGGAAATGGGTAATAAAATACATCAAACAAAGCGATAACAGACACAGTAATGGAGTAGTATCCTAGAATGTGTAAAGCAATTGCTATCTGCAAGCTTCTGTGCTGAGAGCAGAGCTCAGCATAGACACTGTCAGCATAGACACAGGATGGACCCAGCTGTCTAGGGCTGAAGGAGAGCACCTGGACAATGAGTAAATTTCCCTTTTCCCTGGCCCATACAGATAGAGCTGGGAGGGGAAGCAGTTGGTAGTGGTCATTCTGTGATCACACCTCATATCCCAAGTCACCTTCCTTCAGTGTTTTTTCTGCTGTCCAAGTTAAAATAAGGTGCTAAAACTATGATCACCCCCTCCAGGAAATACAGTGCAGACATCAGTTAACTCCAAGCATCCCATCTAAGATCGGTAATGGATAGGGAGAGGTGGGATGTACCTCACGAAGCTGGGCACACGCTTCTTTGCCCACTGGTGGGCCAACCTGGTAAGGAGGGTTTTAAATTAGGCAAGATGGAGGAAGGAGAGAGTTATAGGAACAGAATAGTCTGTAAAATGCAACTCGAATTGGGATACCTCCAGAAGGTGCATGCAGTCAGGGAAATGAAAACAGCATATGACTGTGGAGGATCCTCTTGCAACATTCCTACTAATGTACCAGATGCACATGTGTACATGTACAAAATCTGCATGTGCAAATACCTTCCTGTTGTGCCTGTACATCAATGCACACAGCATAGGGAAAATCAGGAAGAATGAGAGATCTGTATGTGTTCGCAAGTTCATGATATCATTGCAGTTGTAGAGACATGGTGGGATAGTTCCCAGGATGCAACACTGTCATACGTAACTATATGCTTTTTAGCAAAGACAGGCCAGGAAGGCAAGGTGGTGGAGTTGCATTTTTTGTGAGAAAACAACTGGAATATATTGAGCTCTGCTTAGGGGTTGACACAGGGTTGGTATGAGGGGTTGGTATGAGTGACACACTAGTTCACTCATGTGAAAGAAATAGTAATAGGTTTTATTGATATGGACAATGGTTTTACGAGGTTCTCTGACAAGGTCACTTATTAGTTACTGCATAGAGGTTCAAGATATACACAGAATTATCAAGGATATCTTTCCATTGAGTAATGAGGTTCAGATTGGACCCCCTTGCTTTCCAAACTGCTGAGAGGAGTCTGGGTATGGCCGGATCCAGTCCTAGTCCCAGACCTGGTTAACGGATTATGACTAAAGGATCTGTGCACAGATCTCTCACAAAGAGAGCTCGCTATAGTCACTTACAACGAATCTGTAGTGGCAAGGATCTCCCAACCCTGAGGAGTATCCTTGAGAGGCGTCCCTGCTCAAGGGGATATCCTGATGTGTAGCCCACTGCCATGCAAAGAGAGCTCAATGGGCTTTTGGGGTGTCCCCATATTTATGGCATAGGATGATTGACTTATAGTCATTCTTTCAATTCAGAAATAACTGTTGGCTGGTGTACACACAATTAGCATTATCTCCCCATCATGTTGCAACCATCAGGACTGTTATTGATGGTTAATGTCTGAGTGGGGAATGAAATCAGGGAGGCAACTACCAGGATCACTGGTGGGTAACACCTGAATAGGGCTACGCATGAGAAGTCAGGCTGACCTGGGGAAGGAGCACATCCATCACACGGGTAAATGAGGAGTGAGTTGAGAGGTTATGAGTGAGGATTAATGGGCAGATTAAAACGGGTGATGCTGTTGTGAGTGTTTACTATAGATCAAGAAGAGGAAGTCAATGAGCCCTCTTGCAGACAACTGGAAGTAGTTTCATGATCACAGGCCCTGGTTGTCATGGAAGTCTTCAACCATCCTGATACCTGCAGGAAAGGCACAAACTGTCCAGAAGGTCATGCAGAGCAGTGATAATCATAACTATTTGACACAGATGGTGGAGTAGCTAATGAGGAGAGGTGTGCTGATGGACCTTGTGCTAACAAACAAAAGAAAGATTGGTTGGAGATGTGAAGCTTAGGGGCAGCCATCATGAGATGGTAGAGTTCCTGCAGGTAGGAAGCAGGGCAGTAGGCCACCCTGGATTTCAGGAGACCAAACTCCCATCTCTTCAGGGATCAACTTGGAGGAAACCCCGGTAAGGGCCCTAGAAAAAAAAGAGGTGTCCAAGAGAGCTGATTAATATTCAAGCATCACTTTCTCCTGACTCAAGATTGGTGTATCCTAATGAGCAAGACGTTGCCCCAAGCGGGCAGGGATCTGCATGGATGAGCAAGTTGCTTCTGGCAAAACTCAAAACAGAAGTATAGAGAATGTGAAAGAAGGGGCAGGCCACGTGGGAGGAATTTAGAAATGTTGTCAAGAGTATGCAGGGATGTGTGAGGAAGGCTAAGGCACATTTGGAATTAGATCTGGCAAAGAATGTGAAGGACAGCAAGAAGGACTTATTCCAATACATCTGTAGCAAAAGAAAAGCTAGGAAAATGTGTGTCTGCTGCTGAATGAGGTGAGACCCTGGTTACAAAAGATACAAAGAAGAAAGAGTTACTGAATACCTTCTCTCCTTCAGTCTTCCAGTCCTCAGGAATCCTAGACCGGAAGTCTGGAGAAAGAAGACTTTCCTCTGGTGGTGAAAATAGCATGGTGTGAGCTGATGTGAGTTTCCAGGGAAGAAGAGAGGTTTGGGAGAAAATCCCATATTTCTTCATATTTTTCTTGGGAGAAGGAAAAAAAGAAAGAAGGGACAGAAACATAAGTAAGGGTAAAAGTAGACATGGCAACAGTAATATACATTGGAGTCTGTGTAATTGAATTAACTATAACACCCGGGTCCTCATTATCTGTTGCATGCACATCCATCAGCCCTCTCTTCCTTTGTATCTATCACATTTTTGGTAAGAAAAAATAGACAAAGGGCCAAGCCAAGCGATCATGTGCCTCAGTGCATGGCTTTGGAAGCTATTTTTTGAAGTTGAATTAGTTTTCTGTGCTATAAACATACTCCAGAGGAAACGAACACTTAGAAAGAAACCTGGTCATTCGCTAGGTGGTGTTAGGCAGGCCCAGTCACCTCTCTCCAGTTTCTTTACTTGAGAATGATTACCTTACCTGAGATCTCTGTTTTTCAACCTTGTGATCCTATGGTGTATGAATTCAAAGCTATTGTTAATAGCAGAATGAGGGCTCTTTCTCTTAGCCAGGGTTTAGATTTGTGAAAATGGAAGCAGGCTCTCACCATATAGGTCCTACCTGAAGAAGGAGAATGACAAATAATAAAATTCTTGTTCCAGCTATTGTCTTCCTTAGTGCATTTAACATTTACTTTAACAGAAGTAAAATTACTTTAACAGAAAATTTATTTTAACAGAAGTAAAATGACTCTTATATGCAAACAGGATATAGTAAAAAAAAAAAAAAAAAAAAAAAAAAAAAAAAAAGAGAGACTACTTTGGCTGTGTATTGCTACCTTGCATTCAAAAAGCAATGACATTGGTGTTTGACTTTCCTCATCCTCATTACTTCATAACTACAGCATTTTTCAAAATGTGGATATCCTAGTGGGTTAGAAAAATCTCACATTGGACAAAGACCTGTGTGCACATTTTTAAACTCTTGTTTGTTTCATGTTGTTTTTTTGGAATGTGTTTGTGTTCCTGAAAGTGGCAATGTGGGAGCCCATCTGCTTGTTACGGATAAACAGCAAATTGTGCTAGACTTACATGAATACAAATCTGGAAATCACATTTGAAAGTAACTTGAATGTGTTGGCTTTATCTATACTCCTTTTATCATTGTTAATGGTTTTTGAGTGTCTCTCTTTTGGGGAGTCTGTAGGAAATACTAATGAGTTTTCATGCATGGAGGAATTGCTGCCCTTATTTTAACATATATTTCAGCAGGAAAGAGTGGATAAAAGAAATTGAATTGATGGGCCAGAAATTAAAGAGAAATTGTGGACCTGACAACCAACCTTCATGGCAGTAACTGTAAATTTTTCCTTGGAAATCAAGCCAAAAAGCAAAAGCTGTCATATTTGATTTTAAAATTATTTGAATAGCTACTTGTACAGTATAGTATCTCTCCAGTCTGCCCTGAAGGACATCTGTGTAAATGGGGGTATGCTTCTGTGACACTGTAAGTCAGAACATTGTATTTGATTCAAAGATGAGCATTTATGATGCAACAGTAAAATAAAACAAATAATTTAAGCAGAAGTCACAACTTTTGCATGGAAATCTATGCTATTAAATTACACTATGTGATGGACTGAATGAGTTGCATTAAAAATACATTCATAAGTAATTTGTCATAATAAAATATTTATTGTTAGTTGGGAGGTTCCACATATTTTAGAAAAAATGTTTCATTCATGATTTAGCATAAGAGAGGAGGTCCAAATGTGTGGCTAAACTGAAGTCTTGCTTTTGTGTGTAATAAAGCGCAAAGATTAACCTCCTGCTGAAGGAAACATGAAAGAACAATCTCCAGGAACTCCAAGACATCGGTTCCCTGCTGCTGTTTATAACAGTGACACTAATCCAATTGCATGTTATCCACTTGTTTATAGAAAATAGGCGAGGTAAAGAGGTATTTTGAGGATTGGAGATTATTTTTGGTAAAAAAATCTTCTTAGACCATTAAATTCCTACTTCAGCACTGATTTGGGATCTGCACTGTATCAAATGAGCGATTTTCATATTTTCTAATGGTGTTAACTCCAGAGCATGCACTAGGATTGCTACCCTGCAGTTTTTCTGCACGGAAATGCTAGCTTCTAATTAGAATGGATTAAAAAAGTTATGGAGGAAATAATGGAATCAAGAGCAAAACATAAGGATAATAGAACCTTTTTGCTGCATCTTGCTGCATTTTCCTGCATTTTCAAATATTTGAGTCCCTTACGCCTAGCTTAACTGGTAGATTGGAAAAGACAGATTCAGCTTGCATGCGCTTTCTTCCTTCTTCTTACAGCCCATAGTACCACAGTTGTTTATTACCTATTCCTTTGTAAACTGGAGATCTGGAAAGAGCAATCTGCTCAGCCTCCTTAGAGGCTCACAGGCATCCACCACTATTTGCTTAAAGGACTTCTCTCAAGTTTGCATTACTGCACTTCACCAGTTTCTTCATCCTTTCTTCTCCACAGGAACCTTTGGTCTCCTTGTAGTCAGACAACATGTTAAATGCACAGTTAAAAAATAGATATTGATAAAAAGAATACATTTTACAAGTCTGTTCACTCCCAGTGTATCCTCATCCTTTTAAGCATGATTTCTGATGCTCCAGTTATAATAAGCTAATATTTGTAAACCTAAAACACTGTTGCTTGTTTGTTTTTAACAGAGATTTTGTTTTCAGTCCATTCATAGTTATACTGTTAATATAATATTTATATTGCTGTCCTCAGGGAAAAACTGTTAAGAAATGTGTTCAGGATCTTGCAGTGCTGAACTGGAATTTAGGATAGTTAAGTTCTTTTCCAAGTTCTTCCATTGATCTGTTACATGACCTTGGGCAAGTCATTTGAAACCTAGGTGTCTTCCTCTGAAAAATGATATGGACCTCTTTTTATAAAGAACTTAAAGATCTACTGAAGAAAAATGCTTTATAATAGTTAGGTATTAATGGAATATTTAATCAAATAATTTGTAATCCAAAAGACATGTCTGGAAGCTTTCAGTTATCCCTCTGTCCTTTCAGCCTCAACTCTATTCTGCAAGGTTCCAGGACCATTTAAGCAGTATCAGTTTCGAGCTACTTATACAACTTGAAGATGGCCCTCTGTAAATCTGCTATGTGGCTATGGAAGCAATGAGTTCCCTGGAGTGCTGTCTAAGAAAGGAGTCAGTTTTGTATGCTTGACAACAGCTCACCGATTCACCAATAGATGTTCACATCCCTGACAGTCAAGAGAAGCAACAGAAAGTGAAAACAGTGTCTGAAAGACATCTGTTCCCCCCGAAAAAGAAAATTAGGCAGTGCCTTTTTTCCCAGGGTCTAGAAAAAGGGTCATTCAGTGAAAGTGAAAATTGGCAAGTTCAACACTGAAAAGGGAAAGAGTAGTTTACTAAAGTCTAATTAGATTTTTAAATTAACTGCATATACTTTTATTGAGGTGATGAAATGAGGCTTCAAATCATACTAAACATTTGTATGGATCAAAAACTCTTATGATTAAAAATATAGGCAATTTTATAGCATCAACTTAAAACAGTCCCTTCCTTCTATAAACAAGTATGAGAATAAATGGGAAGTGCTGATTCCTCTGCTGCTGCAAAGTTCTTTTATCTTTCTCTGAAACTTCCCTTGTAGCTGTTGTCAGACAGGAGTGAGAGCAAATAGACCGCAGGTCTGATCATGCATGTTAGTTCCTGTGCGCCTGGCTAATTTCTCTGGTTACACCTTCCTTTGTACTTCTGTCCTCTGTCAGGCACTGACAGTACTTAATATACTCACCACTCCTCTATTTTCCTTCTTTTCATTATTTTTTGTCCTAACAGCAATGTTAGATGAAGTTCTACTCAAAAGCCAGAATCAAGCCCATATGTTGGCATCATGCCAGGACTCCTGAACTGTAATACTGAAAATAAAAAATGCCAGAAAATACCATTTCTATTTTAGAAACTTCAACAAAATCTTTAAAGCCAGCCTCACTGCTGCAAGTGTTTTGTTTAGCAACACTTTTAGAAAATAAGTGAAAATATTGGTAAAAAGCAAGACAAATGCTATTTGTTGTAAAACCAGCTACTGGCTTTCTTACTCTTTGCCCATTTGTCTTCTTTTGTAGGCATGACATGCATTTATGCACTCAGTTCTCGTCTGCAATTTGTCTTCTTTCTTGAAAAAAACACAAATGAAGGTGACAGCTACCCAGAATGCACTTGGTCCTGTGTTTGATGAAGCATGAAAAAGTAGTACAGGCTGCATCTTTGCATCTATAGTCTGTGGTCTACAGTTGAGATGAGACCTCCAATACAAGATTCACTGCTTTAATATTGTTATTTACTGTTTGGCAGATGTAACAGGTTTGATGGAAGATGATACCTTTGTAATACATATATCAGCCCTTTCAGTTTAATCTGATTAAACCCTCTCAGACACTGACTTAGGTAAGATAGATGGGATGAGTCTGAGTCAGAAAGATTATGTGACTTCCTTCTGATCACAGAAAGGTCAGAGGATGGAATTTGAGCATCACCACTCACACATAATGGTGTTCAAAAAATTAGGGCTATGACTATTGACAGGGAATGACAGGTCACACAAAATCATCAATTTCTCTGTATCCCTACTTCTTGTGCTGGTCTTGAGTGCTTGGTAGTTTATAAAGGGAGTGGGGGGGGTAGGGCATAGCAAGCTGAATCTGTTAGAACAGCTGTCCTTTGTAATAAAAGTGAGGATAACATAGTGTGGAGAAACCCTATATGAATAGACTTTCATATATAAAATTACATCTGTATACATGGCATCAGTGAATCTATTTCTATTTACACTGATAAACCATTGACATGGACTCTGTGATCGTAGGTATGAAAAATAAGAAAAAAAGGTGTTTCCAATCTCAAATGACTGACGAACAGGTTTTGGCATATTTCCTCATTTGTTGCTCATGATGATACCAACACGACTTTCATTTTCTTTTCTAGGATTAAATTGTGATTCTTGAAATGTAGAACTGACAGGTTCACTTATCCTCTGGAGTCTGTCCTTGAGTAATAGGTATTGCATATAAACATTTTATAATACTTAAGAACAAAGATATGAACATTTGTGTTTTCTCTTTGGGGACTTAGCTTGGTACAGGCATTTCTTTCCTAATAGCAGGAATTCAGTGTAGGCGTAATTCTGCTGTGGTGTGTAGGCAGGGACTTGTGGGGAACAGAGACTTCTGGGTGAGCAGACTACAGTGACTAATACCAACTCTCAGAAAAGAATAAATCTACCAAGTTAATTTGCTGAGGAATAGGAATATGAAAGAAAGACAACAGTAGTATAAACATAAAAATGAGCTATGAGGAAAAGCTGCCTATTATATACTTGGCAGTGGTATTTCTTTCTAGTGAAAACAGAAACTGCTTTTTAATAGATCTGCTGTGAGAAGACTTCTCTGAGCAATTTCTAATGTATAATAAGTGATTATGTATTTATCACAGAGCACAACAGGACATAAAATCAAGCAACAAACAAAAATTTAAAAATAAGGAAATCTGTGCTAGTAGAATTTTTTCATCTACCCATTTGCTTCTACCTACTTGAAAGTGGCAAGATACTGTGGAGGTTGAATATGGGTTACAGCAACCAGGGAACTTCTCCATATCGCCATCTAGTCAGGGAGCACCTGCCAGAGACAATGACGTTTAAGAAGACTGATTTAATTTACAAATAAAGTTCCCTCACTTTATGCAAAATTTTGCCACTCACAAGCATGAAAGAGTTCAAGGATACAACTAGTGGCCAAATCAAGAATTTACCTCACTTTCCAAGCTGGAAGGAACCATATCTAGGTTGGATGAGCTTGTCATCACTCTTATAGTTTCTGTTGCTTAACCGCTTCTCTTTGGTACTTAAAATACAGATATCCATTTTCAAAATAAATGATTGTGTATGTTTTGATCCATTCTTAGTTACAATAACAGCTTTTAGCTGCCGAGCAAAAAGCTGCCCATATAAAAGGTTCTGCAGTAATGTTTCAGAATAGGCATCTGGCCCTGGAAAAATATAGTCTAAACTGCTAACCTCTTTCTTTTCAGCAATACACAAAGAAATGTATATCTTAGTGAGAGGCTGTAACCCTAGATTCAAAGCTGATGCTCCTTAGAACATGGACTTTGACCTTGGGCAATCATCTCCTGAGCAGTGTTGTCCTCCGTACCTCTTGTGGGATAGATGGCTTCAGCAATGTCAGTAGTCATTATTCATTAATTGTTATTCCACTTAGTTCTGAGGCTGGTTGACAGGTAGTATTATATAATTTGAGCCTCCTAAGAATACGCATTCTGGCAGGAGGGAGGGAAAGAAACTGAACATTTCATACAGCCATCCCATTTCATACAGCCATCCAGTGTAAAAGGGAAGATATTTTGCTTTAGTAAGTTTTTATTCTCTCTAAGATAAAATTGTGATACTCTGCTGACTAATAAATTGTTTAAGTGAAGGGGAGTTGTAGCTAGGATGTAGATAGGATGCTAAAACTGAAAACAGTAGATTTGAAAGAGATCAACTACCATAAAATGTTCAATATAAGGACAATTGCAGGAGTAGCATTTTCCTCTCAATCCCTGTTGAGTTAAAAATATTTTTTTCTGGGAAAATGTGTCTAATATTAGCATATCCCTAAAGTTACAGCAATCCAGTTATGTGAGACTTGTCTATTAGCTCACATACTGGTGGAAAAAAATACAAGCCAAATTTATCATTAGGGAATGTGCACCTCAAAGAACATTTTCTGCAATTATATCATAGCAGTATTTCCACTTTCTTGTTTTGGGACTCTGTGAAGCTGTTCAGTGTATCACAGATCTGATATACTGGTAGGTTTGCCACTTTGCTGTTTAAATGTGAAAAAAAAAAAGAGAAGCATTTTGATCAGAGCAGAGTGCTTTGGAGCCTGTAGGCTACCAGTGATGGTAAAATAACTTTACAGTGGTCCAAAAATTCTTCAATTTTTTTTTTTTTTTTTTTTTTTTTTTTTTATTGAGAGATGCTAAAGTAAGGCCTAAAAAATTGAATGTGGGTTCAGGGCACTTAGTATGGCTCTCCTGATCCTCTTTAAAATGCAAATGTGGTTTGTTATAATATCTGAATTATTTTATAAAAAGAAAAAAGGAGAGAGAGAAAGAGGGAAGATAATCCTATTTATCTACCTGTCTACATTCTGTCATTCTCATACTTTGCTGCACTAAACATGAGAAGTCTTGTGCAAGGTCTGAAAAATCAGTTGACTTGTCTCTTAAAACACTGCCAAAATGCACTAGTTACAGGTATAGGGGCTATGGTAATATATAGAAGAATTTTTTCGCATTGTGTAACTGAGCCATCTGTGGTAAAATGCTGTTCTTTGTACTAGGAAGCAAACAGTATCTGCTTGTGGTGTTACTGAAAAGTGTCCTGAAAATTGTTACTGTTACATGCTTACATTAATTGGCGCTTCTAACAACAGCTATCTTTATTTTGAAGCAAACCTGTACCTCCTGTTTTGTGAGACCCAGATGAGTGGATTTTTTGGCATGCCAAAAAATCTGGTGTGAACTTCACAGGCCAATTTGCCTTTACACCAGGGTAATATGATACAGTTCAGTGGAACTGATTCTATTTTTGTTTTATATCCATGCAAAGAAGAGGTGAAATGTGAGAATGTTTAGTAATAGAATCAGTTGATCCAATCATTGTCAAAAGAGGTCTAAAATGCAGAAAGCGGCCTATATTTTTTCTATAACATACAAGGAACATAGAGAGAAGCTCTGAGCTGTAAATCTTTTCACCAAGTTTTCATGTAGGACTGTGCAAACGTTTCTGAAGTGTTTCTATGTATTCTTCTGTGAGTCGTCCAAAATCCAGGGCATTAATTTCAGTGGGTCTCTTGTAACAACTATATAACAACTGCACTGTAAGTAGTTGGGCTCTGTTTTGACAGATGGTTCTATCTTCTTAAAGAAGTTTTAAATTCCCTAAGCCGAAGGCTTCTTGGATGGAAATCAAGGATTACTGGTAACTCTATACTTCCTTGCTTGCTTGGAATAGTGACACTATCAAAAATCGGTTTATAGTGGTTAAGTCATCTTTTCTTAGATTTTTTGCCTAGACTCTCTTCTTCACTAGACTTAGCCTCTTTTTCGTGAGTTTCTATCAGATTCATAACCAGCATTGCCTTCTGATCATCACACAATAATTTTCCAAGTTACTTAGGGTGTGTGTTGCATATAAACTTACTATGAAAGTACAAAATGTGATTCTCATTCAATTGACTGTGTGGAAAGGATGAGCTGAGGCAGATATTTGGCAGGTGGAAGTACATGGATTTAGTGTTTTTTTTTTAAAGAACTGATAGAAAATACATTGA
Source organism: Crypturellus tataupa (assembly GCA_034781795.1). Taxonomy (NCBI): domain Eukaryota; kingdom Metazoa; phylum Chordata; class Aves; order Tinamiformes; family Tinamidae; genus Crypturellus; species Crypturellus tataupa. The sequence goes on from JAWLRI010000879.1 coordinate 1,225,729, forward strand.
AATTATTGTTATGGGGAACACAGCATAAAAATGTATGTGAAATAGGTAAGAAGGATGAAATACTCCTACCAGACTTGATTACAGAAGCAACAAACTGAAAGTCAACAAGCTGTAATATACAGATGTTCAGGCTAATGATCCCTTGAGATTTAGATTTAGGGAAGCAGGTCTGTCTACTACAACTTAAAGATGACAGAGATTGAGCTGTTTCGATCAGCTTGTTTAAGAAGCTGGCCTCCATGTAATGTCTGCAGGCAATACCAGTGCCACTGTTTTTTATTTAGCATGTGGGGAATGATACCTGCATCTTCCCCGCAACAAAGCAAAGTAATGGAATTGCAAAACTGTCCTAGGTTAATGCAAAAGTTCCATTTTTAAATGATTGTGTTATTTGGCAAGATCTATATACTGAATGTTCTTAGGACCATTTTTCAGGCATTCTGGAACAGCTGGGAGGAAATGGTTTCCACTTAGGTCCCTACACTTTCTTATCCTCCAAAATACTGTGGACACCTGTGAACTACTGTTGAGAAAACCCCCTGGCCCAAGCTGATTCTAAAACATTCCCAGAATCTTGCTCATTTTTCTGATAACTGGTTCAGGTCGGAATTGTGCTGAGTCCATTATAACTGTGAAATAGTACAGATGATTAAGATTAATCTTGATCCAGAATATAACCTGCATACCTGCAGGTATAGTTATGAGTACAGAAATCATTACCCCTTTCAAGTGGTGGTAACTCATCACAAGGCTCTTGCCTGACTGTCAGTTCCTCATGACCCAGAATCTTCCAGCATGTTCACTGCTGAATTTAAACATTTTCCAGATTTTCAGCTCTTTAGGCTTGAATGTCATCTCACCACAATGTTTGCAACAATCTCTTTGTGGCATTAAGTATTTTGTCTTCCTTCTGATTTTCATCAAGTTTAACGTTGGTGCTCACATTAACTGTCATCATCTCTATGAGAGCATTCTTTTCTTTTTGAATCAGAAAGAGGAAAGGATGAAGTCAGAGCCTTAAAGAAGTATATATGGAACTGCCAGATGCGTACCCTATTTTGTCGCAATTGCTGCAGTCATCTCTTTGAAAGACTTCTTTGAAGGGGTACTAGGTACAAAGAATGTCTGAAGTCTCTTCTGGATATATTTGCAGGGGTAGGATGACCCAAATGCATCCATAGAGTTGTTCTTAAAACAAAATTGAGGCTTGCCTATTGCCTATTAGTACAGCTCATGGGGACCCCTCAGTGAGTTTTCATCAGTGCCGAGTCTTCTCTGCAAAGTGCTACTATGAGTTAATGTGTGGTCTAACGTATGGCAATACTCATGGGCAGAGCACTGAGACATCTGTGGGGCTTAGCCCATTTTGGCCTCCTGAGGACATGATCATTGTATAAACAATGACTGCTTGGCTATGCCATCGTAGTGTTTTGTTGTGTTTGAACTGGGTCAGCTGTTTTGCAGCTGGCTGAGGTCATCATGTTAAATTTAGTCTGAGGTGGCTCCTCTTTTTATGTCATTCAGTTCTGTAAAAATTCCCTGTTAGTGATTTCTTTGCAATGAGGACTGCATCTCACTCATTGCAGGACTTTCCTTCTCTGTGATCTAATCTGGGGAGAAAAATAACTGTATTTGTGGATAGCCAGGGCTGTCCCGTGTCTGTGCTAAAGGGAGACATTCATTATTAATGCTCAGTATACAAGGGAGTCTGAAATCAGTCTTTGCAGCTTTTGCCTGCATGTGACACCTCCTTCCTAAAAAAATGGCATGATACCTAGTTCTTATATTTTCAGAGGGAAAAAACTGAGTTCAAAACAGTGATATTTAACATGCCTCTTAATATAATTACAAATGAGACTGCATTCGAAATTACTCTGTCTAGCTGCTATTTTTAAGTGCTTCTATCTCCATAGACTCCTTAAAAAGCAATCTGATTTTTTAAAGTAAGTACTTAAAAATTAGAAGTCTTATTTCTCTAAATATCTCTGAGAATCAGACATCTGTGTTGGCCATAGCCTTTCTTCTGGATATTCAGCCTTTGAGGACTCAGGCTGTTTCTTGGTGCAATAAAGGTCTAGTAGTGAAGCTTCAAATAATTGTTATTAAGGCAATGAGTATGGGAGATTCAGATCCTATGTCTGGATAACTCTGTATTTAGTAACTTCTATGTGGCAGCAGTTGAGGAAGGGGGAATGGGTGGTCATAGCCAGCTGTTCCTGGCTTCCTTTGGCAATTAACTACCTTCTTAACATTCTACTATTTCACATCGGAGGAGGGTTGAGAAAGTAAATAGTTTTGGAAAATGATTTAAAAGAAGTGTGATAAATTGTTTCTGCAGGAGAAGTTTGAAGTGTTATCCCTGAACCCTTCCCTGCATTGAATTTATTCCTTATTTTAAATGTCCAGCTTACCATCAAATTGTGATAGCAATACATTTCTGATTACCATGCAGGAGCATAACATTGGATGCTGGTGAATGTAATAAGGCTCTGTGGGAGAAAAGACTTGTGGAAGCAAGAGACGACCCAATATGAGCTAGCAGCATGCTCCGTTTATTTAGCCCGAATAGCGTGC
>JAWLRI010000879.1:1233937-1244031 GCA_034781795.1 Crypturellus tataupa
AGTCTCCTTCCCTGGAGATCTTCAAGACCCGTTTGGATGCTGCCCTGTGCCATGTGCTCTAGGTGGCCCTGCATGTGGAGGGTTGTTGGACTAGATGACCTCTAGAGGTCCCTTCCAACCTTAGGCATTCTGTGATTGCTAGATCTTGACAGTTTTTGAAAAACACACAATTAATAGTCACAATGTTTATTTGACCCTGGGTAGGTTAATAAGTTACCTGCTATGTCGACCCTAAACAAGTTCTTACAAGAACTAATTAGAGAACCCATAAGAAGAGTACCAGCTCTTGATTTAATCAAGACTCTGATATAGACTGTGGACTTACCTGTAGAATCTGGCTCAAGACACAAGCAAAACATTGCAGTGCTTTAGTAACTATAAAAATTCTTAAATCAATACTGGAACAAGTATACTATAAAAATATACCTCAGTCACATCAAAGGGAAGCTACGTTTAAAATAAGGAAAATTGCTAGAAGAAACAGTTTAAATTGTTACCTGCTTGCAGGCATGGAGTCTGTTTGAAGGCTGGATACATGTTATCTATCAAAATCTCCCAAAAATCTATGAAAATCTTTGGAACAGCAAAAAATGAGCATGTTGAGACAGCAAAGTATAAGAACTAGTTAGATTAAATGTTCTATCTTTCAAAAGATAATTTGCTTTTGAATGGTAAAGTGTATCATAAGAACAAAAATTCCAGCAAGTTAAATGTGAAAGCAGTTTAAAAATTTTGAGCAACTCTAAAGACACAAAAACGGATTATTTAAACACATCAAAAGTATAAAGCGTGCCATAAAATCTGTAGAGTTGGTAGACAGGTGAGGTATAAAAACAGTGCTGTGAAGATACATGAAAAGCAGTAATAAGATACTAGATAAATTCTTGACATTGGTGTGCAGTACACTTAGAGAATTCTACAGATGGAACTCTTGGTGAGGGGAGAAATCTAAGAAAATCTATTACAATAGAATGTTAGTAGATGCATTTTTTAATATAAATACAAAAATGAAGAATAACAAATCAATAGGATCAGATGATATCTGACCCTGAAAATCTGAAGGAATTCAGAATGTTCTGAGTACAATTGTGTACATCCATCTCAGACGGAACACAATGAAAAAGAGATGTTCACAAAGCATATATACTTCCACATGAGGGAAGGGTAAAATAGAAATACTCATCTTGCAAGAAGGACAAATGAGGAGGAACTAAAAATCTAAAAAATTAAAAAGCTATTCTTCAGTTGAAACATACTAAAAAAATGAAAGTCTCTGTCAGTTATCCAAACACTAAGCATACTCTTATATTCTGTTTTAATTTATTTGGACTAAATACAGTTTCTTTTCACATCATGAAATCTGCACTGCTGTAATTGATTTCTTTAGCATACACTGTACAAGATAGATAGCATTTTTAATAATCTTGCTTATGTTGTTGAAAGATGCTACTTCTAGACTAAACAGATTGCATCTTCCTTAGCCTTTTTCCTTTGCAGAGAGGAAAGTGTTTTTTGTCCAATACAAAGCATTAAATGAAGTTTGAAGTTTCATTGCATCCAATTCAATGAACCTCTCTCCACTGAACTCTATTGCAGATAATCCCTAGAATATTCCTAGCTATGCTGGGTGCTTCAAGACTGACCTAGCTCACCAGAACTCATTTTCCTCTCCCATTTATCACTCTCCAGTTCTTAGGAAAACTTACATTTTCAATAGAGATTGTAGCTCTTTTCAGTATGAATCTGTATTTCTGAGCAAAAGTCTCTTTGCTGTCTTTTGAAAACACATGTCTCTGGTTTAAACCCTTAAGGAAACTGTCAAATGGGGATTATAGGAACCATAATGCCACAGTGATTAAGTGTATTGGAAGTATTTATATAAGGAGAGGATGACAAATATACCAGTAAGGGCATAGGTCATACGTCTAGATTGAGAGATTTTAGCAAATTGTTACCTCCAGTCCCTGGAGCTGAGGAAAAATATCCAAGATGCATTCTGTCGTCAAGAGAGTGGAACTAGTATCACTGCTCTGAAAATCATTTTTGCCCTTGCATTTTATGGAAACTTTCCTCTTTGTTGAGACTCCTTCCTTTCCCTTCCTTGCCATTTCACTAGTTTTAAGGAAGTTGTCAGGGGTTAGATAACACTCATCTTTGATATATTCTTTGTACTTACATACTTTTTTTATCTTTCTACTACCCTCTTTAGACATGCCCTGCAGCTGAATGCAATGGGCACGCAGCGACTTCTAGAATTGGCCCGGCAGATGCAGAAGCTTGAGGCATTCATCCACATCTCCACAGCCTATGCTAACTGTGTACGGAAACGCATAGATGAAGTCATCTATCCACCCCCTGCTGAGCCCAAGAAGCTCTTCGATTTAGTAGAGTGAGTTGGAACAGGAAAGCTTGTTCTGGTACAGATTTTGCCTCATTTTGCAGACAGCCTCTGGCTGAATTGTTCACATAATCTCTACTGTGCTATTTCCTTTCATAGTACTGTTGCTGTTTTATTGCCTTCTATGCACGCGCGCACACACACACACACACACACACTAGCAAGAAATGCTGGCCATGATGGAAAGAAGATCATGAGAAGAGAGAGCTTTCATTCTAGGTTGTTCTTGAGGTTTACTTCCCAGGTAATTTCATGCAGTATGTCTGGCATATCTGGATTTTCTCTTGAAAGTAGCTTTACTGAAGTTTTCTGAAAGTTGAAGAAATAGAAACTCTTTTTTGGAGTCTTTTTATCTGGAGAGCTACTTAAAATACATTTGATAATCATTTGTTGTTCTTGACAATATTTCTTCCAAACATAGAAAAATTACAAATGTAAGTCGTAGATAATAACACTGTGATACCAGCTGCCACTTTTTTTTTCCACACATCAGTTCTATAATAACTGTGTAATTTTTCAAGAGTCAGCCCACACTAAATTTTTACATGAGTGTATTTGCTCTCAGGATTGGAGTTGTGTTGCTTCTTCTGTAAGACTCAGTTCTGTTGTTACCTTAGTAAGGACTGAAATTTTTCATATTTACTTCTTTATCTCTCCAGTTTCCCAACATTGATTCCATTTATTTCAACAATTACAAAGAATTAAACCACAATTACATGATGCAGAAACTGAAATAAGCTATTGTAGAAAAAGCTTGAAAAGTTTTAGAAAAGCTTTCCAGGATGCTTACCTTTCAAGGACTGCAGCTGGAACTGCTGACTTCATCCCCTAAGACTTGCTTTCCATGACTGAACTGTGTTCACATAACCACCATTCAGTGGGAAATTTCAGGCCTCAGTGGAACAACAAGGAGACTTGTTTAACTGAGTTTTCTGAAATGCAGAATAATTAGAAAGAATAAAAAAAAATCTGCTGACAAAAGCCCCAAGGAAATCTTCCTCTTAGAAGAACTAGATTTGCCAATAGCTGTAGCTTTGTTTCTGTTTGTTTTTCTAATAATATACATGTTAAACTGCTGGTTCAATGGAGCTGTCTGCCGTGATTATAAGATCTTTTATTAAATTATAAGTGCCAATTCCAAGTTCAGCAACCTTTTAACTCAGTTTGGACTATTTTTCCCCTAAATGCGAGCTTATATGTATCTACAGTGAAACTTATCTTTGTCCCTGCTTGAGCAGGCGGATTGGACCAGATGATCTCTAGAGGTCTGTTCCAATCTTAAACATTCTGTGATTCTGTGATTATCTGCTATCTTTTTGTCCACTGGCAAATGATGTCCCCTGGAGTTCGTCACAATCAATATTACATTTCATTGTCCAAAAGAGCTTAGCATCATCTGCAAATTTAGAAATGATTAGTGCTACTGGCTCAGATAAGAGAGTTCAACAAAGAACTGAATGCTAATCAGCAACATGCAGAAGTGCCTGGCTACCGCAGACATTGCAAATTCTGTTGCTTAACATAACACACAAAGAATTCATGTATTGTAATTTGAATGTATATATGTATAATAGAGAGAATGAAGTATAAAGAAAAGGCTGAGTGACAAAAGATGGACGTTCAGAAATGTTCTTCAGTGTTTTATCTTGGCAGTGTGTAATCACATAATTTGATTTTTGTTGCTTTTTTGCATGCTTTTTCAATTTGTTTTTCTTATGTTCTACTGGTATTTCTATTGAGATAGAGGTCACAACATGCCCTCTGTTAGAATGTTATTTTCAAAAAGGGCAAAAAAAAAGTGTGAAAAGATATATAAAGACTTTTTCAAAAAGCGGGAAGAAATATAGGTCATGTTTTGCCCCAGTCAGTTTCCATTTGTATGGCAAACAACACTTGTCTTAAAGTGTTCATTTATAAATCTCAAACTGAGGCTGCCGTCTAGCTTGTCTATGCATCTGCTGTTCAAAATCTTCTCTCAAATAGGAATCAGGGCTGGCAAAACTGAAACTGGCTGTGCAGGCTTACATGTTTTGTTGTGCCATTTGTGTGGCTTCATCTGCTGCTGTTGGGTATTTTTACAGGGTTAATGCATCACAAAACTATTTAAGTGAAAGATTTCTGGAAATACATTAAAAGGAATTAACTCACAAGCTAAATAACAGATCAATTTAATGGTTCATTTAGCCATGCAATTGATATTTATACTTTACTATTCTTTCCTCAGTTGAAAACACATGCAGAATTCCCTGCTATTTCTTTCTCTCTTTTTCTTTTCCCTCCTGATCTATCTCTGCTTTCAAGTGTTTTTATTCTTACCTGCAACAAAAGCCTTTGGCTAAATCAGTGTAAATCAAAAGTTGCACTTCTAAGTGCTGTCAGGCCAGTAGAGGAAACATATAATCTGTCACATTAAGTGAGGTTTGCCTTAATCTAAAGCTGAGGGAAATCAGCTTTTAAGGGTGTACTGAGGTAAGGAACAGAGCACACAGTGCAGTGGGGGCTGCAGCAGAACTAGCTATATTATTATAGAAAATGTAGAAGGTCAGTCATCATTTATAGAAAAGAATGTGTCTTATTAATACAAATTGTAAACATTAAAAAATATATTTTCCTGGGGTAAAATCACTTAGTGCATATATGTGATGTATGAAGGGGGTTAGTGACTGTGTAATTAATTTTCACTCTTACAGGACAGTGGCAGTATTAAGCAAAAGCATTTGCTTTATGATTTGGCATTTGAAGAATCTTCAAAGTAGGTCACAGAAAACATAAAGGAATAGAAACCTTGCTGAATTGTCAGCTCATTGCTTCCAAGATGGCAATATGGGCAGGTCAAACAACCTGGTAGCAGGGTAGCCTTGAGGCTGGAGCTTGCTCCTGTTGATAAATAAAGGGCTATCTAGGAGGATAAGGGAAAGAAGGAATTTCTTGTAGTTCTACACTCCTCTTTGCTTTGTAAGAAACACTTAACTTTTGAGCTGTTTATAAAAAAAAAAAAAAAAAGGAAAAAGAAGTGGAAAGTGAGAGCTTCACTAAAATCAACTGTTTACTCCTAAACATGGTGAGTTTCAGTGAATCAGTGTTTTCTCATACAACTCTTTTTGAGGGATATTTGCAACCACCTCTAGTCAGAGGCATCAGAGAAGCAATGTGGCACCTGAGCTGCCAGGTTTTTGTGCATTTAAATTGATTTCATCAAGTAGTTCCAAAACTCTGACAGTCTTGACCTTATTCCTCTCCTCCTGCCCTTGGTCTGTTTCTAAAATTCAAGATGACAGGAGGTGAACTGAGGATTAACAGGAAACAGTATCCTTGGAATATCCCTGAGAAGAACAAGCCTATTCAGTCTGACCTGTAAGTCCATTGACTTAATTACAAATTGGATTATAAGGAGTTAACCTTTGATTGAGTGGTATAACCTCAGACTGCTGAAAGCCTGTCCTGGATTGACAGCAGTGTGCAAGGGCTCTGGAAGTACAGTCAGTCCCTTTCTTCAGGTCTAAGTGCTGGCAGGAACACTGAAGTATTTCTTGTTTGCCAGGGCAGACTGAGACTTATATGCCAGTGCAGCACCCTAATGGCAAGGGTGATGTTTCTAAAGTTATGTAGGTACCTATTTCCACTGGGTGTCAACATCAGTTAGATACTTGCACACCTTGGAAGAAGATTCAAATCTTTTCTTAGCAGCTAACACTGATAGTTTCCTAATTTTCCTCAGTAAAAGTGAATATCTTTCTTACATTTCTTAGACTAGTGCATAGTACCCAAACAAAATCAGCTTTCCTTGCATGAACAAGGAATATCTTTCCATAGATGGACCATTAAGCACACAAGGCACTTTTTTTTCAGAAAGAAATACGAACAGTGCACAGACCTCTCTTAAGCCATGCTGTTTGTCTTATTAAAGTAGAAATTTGTATCATTACTTACCTACGAACTGGCAGGTTTATCAAGGACACTGTGGATAAAGTCTTCTTGCAAGGGTCTTTATAACCAGCACAACTTGAATATCACTTTAGTTACTACCTTTAGCTTTTTTAACTTTTATATGCTACTCAGATGGGTAACTCAGGTTGCTAAGAATTTTCTGGAAATGCAGTAGGGAGTATGTACAGACTGTTTTGGCTAGGGATGAGGGAGGAAGAAGTGAGTGTTTGAAAGCTCCATCAGACCATGTAGACCATGGCTTATCTATAGATTGAAATGAAGCATAAGACACTGAAGAGATCTCCTTTACAGTAAGATAGCATAGATACCCGTAACTGAGCTAGCCATTATACTGTGGACTCACTGGGAGTTATATTCCTTGCTTTGTCTTAAATGGATTGAGTTGCATATCCTTTTTTTCAGATGAGGATTCCTGTCTCACTGTTCTTTTTTTGTGTTTTTTGTTTTTACCTCAGTTCTCTCTCTGTGTGGCAGATGATGCTGATGTTGTCCTTTTTTGTCTTCCTCAGGTGGTTGGATGAATCTATTATTCAAGACATCACACCCAAGCTGCTTGGGGACTGGCCCAACACCTATACCTACACCAAAGCCTTGTCAGAATACCTGATTCAGCAAGAGAAAGGAAACTTGAACATTGCTATCATCAGGCCATCCATTGTGGGAGCTAGCTGGCATGAGCCTTTCCCAGTAAGCACAATTGCTTTTCTTTCTACAACAGTTCCCTACTGAGAGCTCTTTGATAGAGTTGCTGTTGCTGTGCTTCCAAGGGGCTGGCACTATTGGCAGCAGGGTTCACTTGAGAAACAGGGGCCTCAGTTTATAGGAAAGTAAGTGGGAAAGCTGAGGAAGATGTGTATCTGCATAGAACAGAAAACCTTCTAATGAGGTACTGAAGAGTAGCCTAGACCTCACAGGGTCTTTGAAATTCAGTGGACACGCACTTACATGGAACTTCTGCGAATACAAATGTGTTATCCGTGGGATTAAATCTAGCTGTACTTTTGAACTAAAATAATTTGCTAAGTTAAATATACTCGTAGTTATAATTTGGTACTTCAGCCAAACTGAAAAGGCAATATAAAGTCACGTTTGTCTTTTGAGAAACTTGAAAGATGCCAAAGATGACTGAGATATAGCTGAGGTTATGGGCAAACTCACTGTCTCAGAAAGACAGAGTAAATTATGTTCAGTGTCATAAAGCTATTTCAGTTCAGTTTGTTCATGATTGCTTTTAATTCCAGCTCCCACAGAGGAAGTTTCCTCAACCTGAAGCAGGATAGGATTCAAAAGTGAAGAATGGTATTCCTCTCTTCCTTGCCATAGAAAATAGCTGGAGTAATCAAATCAGTCTTAGTGACATGTGTACAATGTATGTCAGTAGATATATTCCTCACTCAGATATATACCACTGTATATATACCACTGTTTCCAGCAAATGTGACAGAACCAAGATAGCATAGTGTTTTTCAGTGTTTTTAAAGCCAGCATTTATTCATGTAGTAATTTTCCTAAAATAAATATTGTTCCTAAAAGAAATATTGACTCCATTGTTAATAAGCAAATTGCAAACAATATGAAGTGTCATACAAGGCATCCTCTTTTTAAAATCATTTAAATACCTTTTACTGGTTTGTTTTCTGACAGCTGTCCCAGGTAGGCTGGCACCCTTTTTACCTGTTCTATCTTTGCTTCTTCATCTATACCACAACATTAAAACCCTTTCACCATGGTGGAGCCTGTGTAAGCAACATATTACTGAAAGAAAGAGTAATGTGTTTTTTCTTTTTTGCAGGGTTGGATTGACAGCTTCAATGGGACAAGTGGAATCTTTGTTGCAGTAGGTGTAGTTACTATTTAAAATGCACTTAGAGGGCAGTTTAGAGCTACTATAGAGTAACTCTAGTGTTCCTATTTAAGCCCCATTCAGAAACTGTGTGGAAAAAAAAGGGATCACAGCAGTTTAATGAATCTAGTAAAAAGATTTATCACACACTTGCATGATATCTATACATTTATATGCCTTTGGCACCTTACAGAATATTTATGCTGCATTCAAAAAGATACTGAAAGTATTCATGCTGGAAATCAACATCTCTCCTAAAACCTCAGGATACTAGCATTAAGATAGCGTTTAAAAACCTGTTTACGCTCTGCTCCATAAGCATTCCATTGTAGTTTTTAATTAAATCACTATAGTTTTCCTCAAGGTTCCCTACCTTTCAGGAGATGACTTAGGTTTTAAGAGAGAGAATTATAATGGTGGCTGGATGAAGTAAGACAACCAGGAACGTGATTTTGGAGAAAGTCCTGCATTGGACCCTGGGATGGATCATATGCATTTTTTTTCCTGTGGAATCCTGAGAGTACTTGTTTGATTAACCACATAATAGCTCTGTGGGACTTAGGTGTGTTCATTGTAGTTTTATTTATCTTTATACGTATTTTCGTTATGTTCACTGTAGAACAGTTTTTGACTACTTATAAATAATAAATATTCTGATCTCATTCCCCATGTCCTGTACTGTAATTCTCCCTGTGCAGAATACAATCAAATAGTATAATTATTCATTCAGACTCCTCCAGTCATGAAGATTATTCATTATATTCTTGCTCAGCACTGGTGTGAAAAATTACTGAGTATAGTAATAAGGAACAAACTCACAAGATAACTGAGTCTCTTGAGAAAAATGTTTACTGTGAAATTAAATCATTAATTACAATTTAGCATTTGCAAACAGTAATGTTACATACTCTTTCTCCTTGTTTATATTTATTTCTGAGATACAATCACTGCTTTAACCCTACCTATATTATGAGGTGTACCTATGGACAGATATTTTTAAAGTTCATGTATCCCTTGTCCAGCCTGACTTCTTTGTAAAACCATAATAATCAATCTGTTGTGGTATATAACAAGATTGGTAGTCTGAAGTCATAGAAGAGCAGAATAAAATTCAAAGCTTATCTTATTTAAAAAGCTCACTTAATCTAAGTATGAACAGAACCTGTAACAGTTACCTCTGGAATCCACAGGTAAGTTAGTGGGTATATCCTAGCTAATGCCTTTATTGAAAAAGACAGTTATACATTTCACAGAGGTTCAAAACCCCTCAAACACATAATTTGTGTTCACAACATGTGAACTATTCCTCTCACAATTTATCGAAAATAATTTTTGTCTTCCAACTTTTTAGTCAATGATAAACATGCTCATAAAGCTTGTACTGCACCTCTTTGCATTAGTCTCACCATCTTGTACTGTTCTCTGTGTTGTTTCACATCTTACCATCACCACAGGAAGGAGAAATTTTGCACTTCCTTGATTTCCAGAGCTACCATTTACATTTTCATGTGACAGGCTCTAAGTTGTGTAGAAATATCTGTGAGTTTTGACTTTTTATGATTATTCTTCAGCATTAAAAATTTTTCCATGACAAAAGTATGTCAAGTTACAGTTTGGAAAAGAAGATGTTATGAAAAAAGGTTTCATTGCATTGTTTTTCATTCTCTATGAGTGAGTTACCTAAGTAATAAATTATAGCAGTTAGTTGCCATACACGGATTACAGGTTGATACATTATGAGACACAGTACCAAGTCTAAACACCTTCATATAAAAACATTCCAATCAAATCTTTTGTCATGTAAAAAGTATTTTTTCCATCTCCTTTTTATTTTCCTTCCTTCCTTCCTTCCTTCCTTCCTTCCTTCCTTCCTTCCTTCCTTCCTTCCTTCCTTCCTTCCTTCCT
>JAWLRI010000879.1:1253620-1297112 GCA_034781795.1 Crypturellus tataupa
AGAGAGGTTGTGGAGTCTCCTTCTCTGGAGATCTTCAAGACCCGCTTGGATGCAGTCCTGTGCCACATGCCCTAGGTGGCCCTGCATGTGCAGGGGGTTGGACTAGATGACCTCTAAAGGTCCCTTCCAACCTTAGGCATTCTATGATTCTATGAAAAAAAAATCTGTAAATAAGGTCTGAGAACTGGTTGCATCAGCTTGTAGTCCATAATCTTCTTCCTTTCTCCAGTCCTTTCCTTTAATTGCATAGCCTAGAATACCCACTTTCTCCATTTTTCAGGGAGTAACACACATTGTAAACTTGGCTTTACACACTTTGGCAGTTCCCAAAGAAGCAAAAGAGGAATGTTAGGTCAAAGTTGCTCTCTTTGGTCTTCCTGTGAAAGTTCTTCCAAAGAAATAATGAAGTTAATGTCTAGATAGTAAAGCAGCTGCTACGTCATCCTCTAGTGACTGGTGACAGGACGAGGGGTAACAGGTGCAAGCTGAAACACAGGAAGTTCCATCTCCATGTGAGGAAGAGCTTCCTTTCTGTGAGGGTGACAGAGCCCTGGAACAGGCTGCCCAGAGAGGCTGTGGAGTCTCCGTCTCTGGAGATCTTCCAGACCCGCCTGGATGCCACCCTGTGCCACGCGCTCTAGGTGTCCCTGCTGGAGCAGGGGGGTTGGACTAGATGATCTCTAGAGGTCCCTTCCTGAACCACTTCATTCTGTGATTCTGTGATTGCTTATATATAAGCACTATCCTGTTGTTCTCTGTACTGCAAAATTTCAGTCGCTAAAACATTCTTACATGAATGCATCAACCTGTCCGAAGTAAAGACTCTAGGTTGTATAAACCGTTGAGATGGCAAGGTTTAGAACATCACAGCTATTGTTTTTTTTTTCTCTCATAAATCATATGCAAAATTAGTAGTTGCTAGCACTACCCCAAAGCTCTGAAATCCAGAAAGACATGATTGCTTATGAGTATGAATAACCTCTGACTTGTATTTACAAAGACATTTTACCAACTACAATTTGAGCAATATCAAATTAGCAATGTCATAGCTAGAGTAAACACAGGCATGTGTGTCCCATGTAGACAGAATCCTTCTGTAAATAATTGACTCCTTGCAACCAGAGAGGAGATTTAATGTGCAACGGATCAGTATGCCCATGCTGTGCTCTGTGTCAGCTCTTCTAGTTAGAAACCTTGCTTCACCAACACTAAAACACGTACCAGTAAGTACTAAGCATTACTGTTACACTGGACTTTTCCTTTCATGAAGGTGATCATTACCAGTAACTAATGGACATTATCTGTAATACTGTCCTTGAATTTCAAATAGAGCTTAGCATGAACTCATGTTGAAAAAGATCTTCTGAACTTTTAGATTTGTGACCGGAGCAAAGAGGCTCAACAACAGGACTGGGAGTTCTTCACGTCCTTTTTCATAATTACCCTTTCTTCTCACAGAGCTAATAAAGTTCATCCAGGTGCTGTTGAAGTGTAGTATAAAGCGGGCATGGTAGCAGATGATTCCTTTTTTTTTACAGCCACCTAAAAAACAGGTCTTTAGCACTAAAGGGTAGTAAACCTCATTCATATTAAAAAAGGATGAACAGGTTTCACTGAACCTGTTTAAATGTTCACCTTTATTTTTTCACTATACTTTAAACATGTATTTAGGCTTATCTTTCTTCCCACTTGTCGTTCCTATCTGTTGAAGTACAAGCTATTTTTATAGTAGTTTCTTGAATTGTCTCCATGACCCTATAACAGATTCAGTTCTCAATTCATCGTAAGGAAGAGTGTTATCATATAGGATATGTTTTCTGGAAGCTTGTTATGGTTTTGAAAGTGTTTGTTTATTCAACAAAATCTATGTCTTTCACTAATTTAAATTGCAAGATTAGTTCTCTCCCAGGAATCTGACTCTGAGTGCTAGCTTTTCCACATATATTGCCAGATGCTTGGTGAGACTGCCCTAGATGGCTTCCAGTTATTGCTACATACTTATCCATAGCTTAGAAAATAATATGTTATTGTAGTCTTTCCAAGCAACCTGTCACACCTGAGAATCTGCTCATGCAAGGCTCAGTGTGGGAGCAAATAAGGAAATCATTGCTGTAAATAGCTTTCAAGATGGCAAGATGCATTCCTTAAGTATAAATACTAAGGCTGTCAGTTGTTTTTTTTATTTGTTGTTGTTTTGTTTTTTCCTCTCAGTTCATCCACAGTGGATAATGAAATACTCTGTAGGAAATTTTTGCCATAGCCCTAGAAGGCTGCAGAAAAACATTTTAATTTTTAAGTAGTTAAAGTGCATTCAGTCTATGTATACATAATAAACATTCAGAATGAAAATACCCTTAATCTGATTGTTTACTTCTAAAATGAAGGCTTCTTTAATTCTGAGTAGGATTGTCTGTATAAGATTTCATGCCCTTTAAATTCACTTTGAGTAAACTGCACATTTTCCCTTGGAATTGATGTACTCACTGTGTCTTTTTTTGCTGTGCTTAGTGCTTATTGTAGTGGCAGTTGCATCTGTGCAGAGCAAGGCCAGCCTGGCACCATTCTTCTGCAGACTGCCTTCTTTTATTTGTCACAGTGACTTTGCTTCCCTTTGGGCAGCTTAAAATTACTCATGAAAACAACTTTGTATTCCGCAGAAATCATCCCCTTAATACTTTCTCTTGCCCTTATCCATTCTGAGAGAACATGGTGTATTCTCAGAATTGCTCAAGCATATCATTTTGTACAAGAGGCCTTTTGTACTCATGACCATTGAGATAGCTGCAAAATAATGCCGTGATTCTATGACAGCAATACTGTCATCCTCTTTCATATTATCCATTATGGAAAAGCACATGAGAAACTTGAACCTCTATTTCCAAATTCCTTGTTTAGATGCCATATCCCTGGCATACCATTTTTTCAGGCCACTCACTCCAGAAAGATGTTCATACAGTTCCAAAACTAAGTGTCTACAGGCTGATAATTTGAAGATCATCTAGAACCCCTCAGTGGATGAACATGCTGTCACACCCTTCCTCCAAATTTATACTACACAAGGAGAGGACTGGCCTTTAAGGAAATTTGTGGGGGTTTTTTTTGTTTGTTTTGGTTTTTTTTTTTTGTTATATATCAAAGAAGTCCAAAGAAAGACACACACACATACAAAAACATTTTCTGAAAACCAAACTTCAGAATGAGACTTCATGGTCTGTCTGTGCACCCTCTGAATTGGAGCTATCAATCCAAAATCAGAGCCCCATGGTGGCACTCAGCTCAGGTATAAGAAGTGCATTTGTGCAGTGGTTCCACTCCATGAGGCAAACAGTGGGCCTTTATAGGTTTTCAATCTGCTGTTCAGGTTTCACTTCACAGTACTGCACAGTGTAGGTATATTTTTGGGGCTCTTAGCCTTGCTTAGTTCATGCAAGTTCATTAGACTCTAATTTTGCCCTATGAGGTGCAATTTTGCTCCCATGTTGAAGTCAAAAATATGTATGATCAAGAATCTCAGCTGGCAGAGTTAGATCCTTGCTGAGCAAGTTCTCAGCCTAGTGAGCGTCAGTGAAGTGTTTTGCTGGAATTACAATTCTTATTCATCTGAACTGGTGAAAGCACTTACGGATCAAAACTCCAGCAAAGATCAAATTTCCTATTTGTAGCTGACAATCCTATTCTGTTTCAGAATGATGAAGATAATCAATCGACTGCACAAGTCTATGATGCTCCTGCAGTATTTCTCCACCCAGTCCTGGGATTGGTCTTCAGATAATATGAATATGTTAATGAGTCATCTTAACCCAGAGGACAAAAAGGTAAGCACATTCTGCATAGACTGCTAAATGGAAGATCTATTCATCTGCAACAATCATTTTTGGTGCATAGTTAAGCCTTCAAATGTCTTGCCCTGCCTAGATGACTGGAATTAACCTCAGATAGAAATAGTGCATTCCTCCTTGTTTTATTAAATAGTAAATCAGGAACAATCTTTCGTAGGAAGGATCATCTTCTGAGATGTATTGAAGAAATGGATGAAAGAGCATCTGAAGACTTTCCAACTAATACAACTCTGTCTTTAGCTCTCCGATTTCTATTATTTGGCATGTAGATTTGTTTCCACAGACAAAATAGATTGTATGAGTATGACTTTATATTCTCTAAGATCCAGTTATAACATGACCTTTTTGGGGGGAAAGCTAAAGGCATCATAAGCAGTGCTGTCTTATTACTTTCTTCATATTACAGCTCCAGACTCTGAGTATCTCAGGTATCTCCCACTTAATGGAAGGATATGACTGTGTTATCTAATATCCTGTACAGATACTCCACAAAGAGAATATCAACAGTAATGTTTGTGCTAAGGTAGTTTTGTTGTAATCAATTGGTCATTGAAACTCTACATAGCATTCCCAATATTTTCTCACCCTAGTTTTCTGTGTGTCTCGCTTTTGGAAAACTAGAGAGATACTTTACAACATCACTTTCTCCTCTCTCTCCCTGTCAGTCCCTTGTCTTTTGGTGGGTGACCTGTAACTGAAGGACTGGCAGAACACAAAGAGTAGGAAAATTTTGTGATATGTACTGAATCCTATGCTGTCGTTGCTACACTGAAGCAGTACTCAAACAAGATAGTCTACAGGCAGTACATATGTCTATACATATTGGACAGACAAACTAGGATCTGCGTGGTAGCTAATCTTCTGTTTTTGACACAGTTAGGCAACTGTTCCCTGCTCATTTGTTGCTATTCTGATACCAAAACTCTTGTACCAAATCAAACAGGAAGGTATTTTCCAAGTATCGACCCTTTCAAGCCATTCTAAGTAAGAAATTTTGTTCACCTTCATTCATTCATAAAAAAAAAAACTATGCAAAACCACTTCCTCCCTACAACTCAAGTTACTTCTTTGTTTTAACAAACAACCACCTAAGAACATTGTTATTTTTTTTTTCCAATGCCAACATTTGAAACTAACTAGTGTCATTAGCTCTGCAATAAGATTTCTCGATGCCAAAAAAAAAAAGCAACCCATTCCTTGGATACCTTGGATTTCTATCAGTCTAGATGCTGAGAGATAACATAGTAAAGGACAAAGTAACAACTAATGCAAAGTCATCTCTTGATTAAATGTCCACTTCATTTATTTATACTCAAAGGTAATCTGAAGGACACATCAAAAAACTACAAGATAGCTTGCATTAGCAGAATGGCATTTTTCTTCCATGCTGTGTAAATGCATATATATGTATTGTATATGCATATTTTTATGTATAAGTGGCCACCTGAGAGAAAAACCCATCTTTATTTCCTCTAGCTAAAACCACATTTCTACTTGTTTTGCCCAACTCCACAATTGGGCAATAAAGGAATGAGCATTAATCCACAGATTTCAAATATGGCTTGTTAGTGCCCATCTCTTCTTTGGAACCTGGTGGTCTTAAAATTTTAGTAGAGAGGACTTACCAGGAGCAGAGGACAAGGAAGAATTGGTGCTTAATGTGTATGTGTTTTGAATTCTGTTTTTTAAACACTGCTGTTTGTCTTTTAAATTCCAGTTGTACAACTTTGATGTTCGCCAGCTGCATTGGTCAGAGTACATTGAAAACTACTGCCTAGGTGCTAAGAAGTACTTACTAAATGAGGACATGTCTGGGATTCCAGCAGCAAAGCAGCACTTAAGAAAGTAAGTATTCCTAGTAACAAGAACAACAGTTTTCAGCTACCTTGAATGGCTCTTGACAAAAATTATTCTGTTTATATTGCAACATGTTGGTGTTGAATAATATGCAAGATAAACACATCACAGCTTCTTTCTTATAGCAGAGAGTTCTGTATTTAATTTTCCATCCTATGAAGATGGAACTTACAGTAAACTTAACAATCAGAGGCTAGATATTATGTCTTTACAGAAGATGTCCAAATAATTAAGTTGGTAAGTTACAGAAGATGAGTCCATGAATGCAGAACTTCCCAGTCATTCAAAATTGGAAGTCAAATTTAGAATTTATGAAGATACCAAAAGCTTTTAGAAATTTGAAGGGATTGCATAAAAACTTCAAGCATACAAGTTCAGTTTCACTGAACTTTCTAATCATTTGCGGGAGGATATGCAGACGAGTGAAAGGAAATATCCTCTCTCCAGTTAAATACAGTGCTTTTCCTATCTTTTCCAACTCTTTTACTGAGAAGAATAGAAAAAAGGAGAAAGAGAAATTGTTGTTTGGAGCTAGCTTGATAGCTTATTTTAAGAAAACCATAGCTGTGCACTGTAAGTACTAGAAGAATAAAAGCAGTTGACAAAGAATGGAATCCTAAACACTTTCCTAGTCATTTTAAAGAGATTTATAAACCTTCTGTAACAATGGCCTCATAAGCACAGGTAGGTAGTACAATGTTAGTGTTAAATAAAGGACTCTTACAAATAGCAAACCACTCTTGGGCTTACTAGATATAAAGTCATTGGTCAGACTTTGGTTGAGTAAGAGTTACAGAGAACTGGTGAAGCTGTAGAAACAAAGATGACTATCATTTTGAAGACTCAATAATTCAATTTAAATACACAATTAAAAAATACAGTACTGCAAAAGTGAAGGCCATTATTGATTATTTGAACCCAGCATTAGAGGTGAGATTTCACTCACCAGGAAAGCTTTTTCATCAGCACCAGCAAAAATTCTCCAGCCATGCTACAGTCTCCATTCTACATAATCAAAAGTAACCAATATACACAAATAAGGTAGGACATGTTGGACATTCCCTTGTCCATCATGTAGGTTTCACTTCTCACTATGAACTCAATGTCTCTGCTGGTCTGAAAGGAGAATACACACAACAACAGAGGCTTGGACTGTCTTCCTGGCAGTATGGTATTGTGGGACAGAAGACATTCTATGTCTTTACTAAAATAGGAATGACAAAGCATTCATGGACCTTATATATTCTTACAAAATTATCTGCAGTAAATGAAATAATGGGGTATATTTTTGGGGTGGCTTTTTTGTCCTCCTCCATAACATGCATCTCTCTTTTTCTCAGGCTGAGGAACATTCGATATGCATTCAACACCACTCTCCTAGTGATCATTTGGCGCATTTTCATTGCAAGGTCACAGATGGCTCGAAACATCTGGTACTTTGTGGTGAGCCTCTGCTATAAGTTCCTTTCCTACTTCAGGGCATCCAGCACCCTCAGGCACTGAAGCAATCCCTTGGCACCCAGCCTCTTCCAGAAGGACCTCCATCTCCTCTAATCCTCAATTGTGGGCATCCGGGCCTGAAAGCAGCAGAAAATCCATTGCCTCCAACAAAAGCCTGCATTTATTGTGCACTGTTATATGTTCATCTTTTTAATTTTAACTAATGCTTTAATACATGGTGGTCTGTCTTCCATGGGATGAGACTGATTTTTAAAGCCATAACTGAAGCTTTAGGAGCAGGTCAAGCCAGGAGTCAGATGCACAAGCATATGGATTAACCAAAGTCATTGGTCTTACCATGAACTGCCTAGGCAATCTTAATCCCACTTTCATCCTTAAATGAGGCAACGTTAAGGGCAAAGAAACTTGGAAGAAAGGGATGCAATCAGAGAAGAAACAGCTGAGGAAATTACCTTATGAGAGGTCTTCCTAAAGAGGCTATTCCTTTATCTTATTCAGTGAAATGATACTTTGTTGAAAATCATGATTTTACATTGTCGATCTTTCAAAACTTAGAGAAAAAAAGCAAAATCACTTATAATAGGCCAGTGAACACATAAAACATTTTTTTCAGATTTTGTCTTGCGTTGCTACTGATACTTTCAGTATCAGACTGATACTTTCAAGCCATAATTGAAGAGATGCATAGAATTCATGTACTTGTCTTAACTGTGCTCACTCACAAGCTGCTTTATTATGGAAAGGTGTTATTTACTCCATAAAAGAGAAAAGCTTTGGGTTAAGCTTGCAGTTTTTCTTCTATTATAAAGCCCCATTTTTTGCATTTATCATTTTTGCTTGTAATATTTTTTTTTTTGGTCTTGAAAAGTGCTGTATTTATTCTGAGAATGAAGAGCAAACTTGTGAAAAGATCGAGAAAAAAATCAGAAGCTGTTTTTGAGAAACAGGTCCTTTTTCACCCTTGTCGGTAGAAAATTTCTCTCCTTGTAGCTCAGAAGTAGCCTCTTACTGCCCTTCAAGCTTTGATTATGGCTAAATCACTCAGAGGTTGGTCATTTGCACAGGCCAAACAAATGTAAAGGAATCCAGTCAGGCCAATTCTGCTACCACTGCTGTTAGTAGAAATTAAAGAGTTCAAAATTTGCTTTTATTGAGAATAGGAAAGATTTCTCTGACTTCTGTTTAAAGATCATTATGCTACATGAAGATAAAACATTTTGTTCTTTGTTGTGGTTTAAACAGGACCTCAAGGATTCTATTAATGCACAGAGCTAGAGGAAGTATTTGTTTAGTGACACGTCACTGGTTTTCGAATGGCAGGTTTCAGGTTTTTTCTAAATATGAAGTCCTGCAGGGAGAGAGAAAATCTTCTCCAAAATAGCTGATGCAACAATGACTCTACCACAACAGCAACAAATTTATCATGCTACCAGATTTTCAAAGTCAAATCTAACACTGGAATATTTTATTTACACTTTGAGTAAACTTAATTAGCACTTTAAGATTATGAGATTCCAAACCATGTACTTTTTGAAACAACTGCAGCATCCAACTTGTCTAGTCCTGTGTCAATCTAGCTGTCTGAAAAAGTACATCCCAGAAAATATGATGGGTGGAACAATGATTCTTTTCTCAATGCTAAAATAGCAGAGGACTTACAAAGCTAGCATTCTTTAAAAGTTATACCTGTTTGTGGCAGTGAAGAAAAAAAAAATATGGTAAAAATATATTTTCATCTAAAGTCTCCAAGATGTTTCAAAAATCTTTTTAAAAGAATAAGGAATTTATTTTCTCCCTGTATTCCTTGAGGTCTAGTTTCAAGCAATTGCCAAAGAATGTTTGCAGCAGAAACTGTCCAGAAGCACACTGTCCAAACTGGCAGGACTCTGCCATTGCCTATAAGGACCTGGGGGCTTACCACACATTACTTCAGACCAATGTTCAGGTAGGTTAGGCACCCAGTTTACAAAGATGCAAGTTTTTAAGCTCTTCACTTGAAAACATGCTTCAACTGTACTAGTTGTGAGCCAAGTATTTTCCATAGCCACAGCCACAGCATCATAGAGGTTTGTGTGCTGTGTATTGCACAATAGCAACATGTCACTGCCTGTGAATTCAGGAGCTATGAGTTCAGTCACCTGGGGCTGGACACTTCATGCCCAGTGCTTCTTTAGCAGTGTATATCACAAAAGTCAACTGCATACCTGAACGCCTCGCTACCTTGGCTATGCAAAGACTGAATAGCCTCGGCAAGGCGAGGCATGGCCTTGTAGGGAGTCCTCTGCATTTGAAAGTATTCGCTCAAGTAAAATCAATTATCAGCCAGTTTCCAGTCTTTTCTCAGATTAAATGTTAAAAAGAAAAATCGAAAGTGCAGACTATTTTGAAAGAAAAATAATTTAAGAAAAGACAAAATTCCTAACTGATATCCTAGAAGTCTTTTAAAGTGCCTGTCTTATGAAGAGAAGCAACAGTCAAGGGGATCATAACTCTTGAGTTATCCACATGACAGACAAAAAAACAAAATCCTCCAGAAAAAGTAAAATACTGCAGACAACAGAGCACCTACACTATCTGAAAGGAGTACATAGATAAAAACCTCCTGCTGTGGGGCTATGAGTGAAGTCATCTCTCCTCCAAACCTTCTTGTGCCATATCCCAACAAGCCTGATTGATGTTATTTGCTCAGTACCTAAACTATATCTGGAACATATCCGGACCTGCAAAAAGGTACTTCAGGTGTCCCTCAGAGTGATGGTGGTGACATGTTTTAAAGCACTTCAACATTTTGCTGAAGGTAACAGGACAGGCAAAGCTACTACTCATCCCTGCAAAACAGCAGGAGCTGCTAGGGAGGCCAGGAGCGTAGCTGTAGCAGACAGTTCATGCCATCCTGGCACACTTCCACAACCCACACGATATTTCTTGCAGCTGGTTCCTGAACCAGTCTTACCTAAGGGGAGGTTTCTTAAACAGACATAACATGTGGTGAAATTTGAAACTTTATCACTTTTCTTGTGGCTTCAGATATTTTCCAGGTGATTATCTGAATCACAAAAAGTATTTCAGAAAAGCCTCAGTACAAAGATGGACACCTGGCAGTGGCATTCTGGTGTGATCATAGCAAGCTGGGCCTGGGTTTAAAACCTATTCTGACCTTCAACAGTGAGTTACTTTTGGGGCTTTCCTATGTGTTCCTCAGTGCATTTGCATTTGCTCTGAAAAAATAACAAGCCTTTGGGAACTAAAGGAAAAAAAAAGACAAATGACAGCTACTTTCCTTTTCCTTGCTCCATCTCTCTCTCTTTCATGTATGCCACACACCCGTTTGATAACTGAAACCCAAAACAATTATTAACCTAGAGATCCTGTGGAGACCAATATTTGGGGACCACATATTAATGTAGAAAACTAAGGAGTAGATGTTATTAGGGTTGAGGGATAGAGAATTAGATTGCAATACCCATATGGTTGAAACAGGACTCAGACTTTCTACAGAAGTATATAGGGGAAGAGCTTATTCAGCATTTTGTTATCAGTTTGGTTTCTTGCATTCAAATGCATGAATAAAAGTCGCCCCCGATCCCTCCCCAGCCTCTAACTCTTGGCAGGCAGCATGGAGACCAATATTAGCAGTCACTCTGCACAGCCACTGCAGAAAATATCTGCCACAAGACAACGCAATGGGATTATCATCTGTAATCGCATCTGATGGACTTGCAGTTTATCTACCTGCTTACAATGTCAGAAGCCTGCATTGCTGCTACAGAAATAACATGGGAACACTGCTGAAGCCAGTGTGCTAATGTTTTGTTAATACTATGCATATATACTAGTCTGTAGGCTATAGCTATAAACTGCCATATGAAAGCAATGAAACACCAAGTATCATTTCATTGTCAAATAGCAATGGGTCTAAGTCTTCAAGCTTGCAATTAAAAGGAATCTCTTTTTTTATTAAATAGCTATACAAAACAACCCAAATCACTACTGTTATTTTGAGTTTAAACTGCCATTTGACTGACAAACAAGGCTGTTTATCTCCAGCAAGTCTATTGCAAAAATAAAATTTCTCAGTGTTCCCTCCCACCTCCAAATAACTTTGTTAGGAATATGCAATTCTTCCCTTGGCAGGGGGAACAGACATATTGATATATTACAGCTTGTTGGCATATTACTCATCTATTCAAAAAATGCACTGTTTTGCATTTTTGAAGAAAATATGGTTGTATATGTTATGTCTGTGTGTGTGTGTGTGTGTGTGTATTCACATCTTTCAGCACACATTTTCTCATACAACATACTGAGATGGTAAAAATAATGGATATTATAATGAAATGCCAGGCTGTGCTTGTTTGGTATGCACTGTTCTAATTCAGCTATGATTAAGTGATAACACCTATCCTAGTTTCCTATGCAAAGGAAACCTAAACTGTAGTACTATTAAATAATCGAACCATTATCATGAATAAGCAACTGGGAAAAGAGGGAGGGGGGCACTCTTTGGTTTGTAAATAAGCTACAGCTTTATGTTTGAAAGCATGCTGTTGCTCTTCTGACATTGCAGAAAGTACAGATTAATTTTATTACAATTGGGCCCTTTAGTGCAGAGTAAATAAAGTTAAGTGGTGAATATCCCACTTCATGGTGCTAAACATTGGCAAGAAGGTGATATTGACTTACCTAAAGACAACTTAAAAGAAAAATAAAAGTATTGGGGGATAATTAAAGATGCACTTTCCCACTTTTCTCTATTGCTTAAAAAAATGTGGATTGAGTCATTTTCTTGAGATGAACATGAAAATGCTTATTAAAAGTTTCTTGTTCCTACATAATCTTGGTAAATACCACTTTATAGTAA
Source organism: Crypturellus tataupa (assembly GCA_034781795.1). Lineage (NCBI taxonomy): Eukaryota > Metazoa > Chordata > Aves > Tinamiformes > Tinamidae > Crypturellus > Crypturellus tataupa. Next base: position 1,265,639 of record JAWLRI010000879.1, read on the forward strand.
AATCTGTATTCTCCCACTGTCCAAAGTTTATATGGTTCTATCTGCTATTTCTATATTCTTGTTAGCTATGAAACAATGTTATAAATCTTACTTACAAAGTTTCTAATTTATCGTGTAATCTTTTCATTTCTCAAATCTGATAAAAATGTAAAGTCACAAACTGTAAGAACCTCAACCATAAAATTGTTAATATGAAGTTTATGTTATTTTAAACATTTAATAAAATAAAATATTTTAAAACTATGGTTATTTTGCATCAGTTTAATTAAGCTGCTTAAAAAAATGTTTCTTGATGGCCACTGTAGTTGTGCTTATATTGCATCTATACTGTGCTGTAGCCTCGCTTTCAGACTGTGCAGAACCAAGACTTCCTGCAAAGGCAAAGAAAGAAAGAAAAAGAAATATTCTGCTATTTTTAACAAGGATGTGTGTGAGACTTTGATCCAGATACTTACAACCAAGAAGAGTGCATCTCTGATCAGTATCAGTGAAAGGGATAGGACCAGATCTTCAGCCAAGGTGAATTACTAACAACCAAACTAATTTCCTAAAGATCATCACATTTTGCATCTGAAATCCTTTCCCCCAAATTCCTAGTTTAATAATTTATGGATTTTATTTTACATTTGGAGTAAAAAGTTAACTACAAGATGGTCCTCTGTCATTACTGAACAGGAGGGAAAGCTTTTCCTGTTCTGAAAATTCTTTTTGTTAAAAATCTTGGTTGGGAACTTCAGCACTCAAAAGTCCTCAACTATCAAATCAAAGTTATAGTCTCAAAGTCTGAGTAGAGGAGGTCTGACAGTGTATTAGATTTCCAGGAGAAAAAAAAAAAAGCATTTATATTGTAAACACTGAACTTTAGCCTAGTGATTTTTTTCTGGTTACTTGCATTGAAAGAATCTGAAATCAATATATTCACTTAGCTCCTGCAGCAGTTCTGTTTTCAAATGCATATGCACAGCACCACCTACCACCAGTCCACACTCATTACTCATCCCACTTGGCTGGCCACTGGAGTTTGTCCCCTTTCTCATCATCAAGAAGCCACTTTTGCACACCCAAGGGATGGCAAAAGATGTGGCTCTTTCCTCCGCCACTACTCCAGTTTCTCTTCCACTATTCTGCGGGCGTAATGGGAGAAAAATTTTAGTAATATATCAAAATGTTTTTTTCATATTATAAGGTTTTTCACACAAAGAATGGTAGTCAAGGTGCTGGACAAACCTCTTTCCTAGCTGCAGGGCTGTCTGCCTCACACACTGAAGAAGATTCATAAATAGGTAACTCATTTTAGCTTTTTCAAAAAATCAAAAGTAGGAAGAGAAAAATAACTTCTTACAACTATGATCACTGAAGCAGTACTCAGCAGGAACAGAGCAGGAGCAATCACTGTGAGTTCCAAGCACAATCTGGAATTTTCAGTACTTTCATTTTAATTTCAGTGACAGAGATTCCCTCCAATAATATGATTTGCAGAAAATATAAACCCTATATATATATATATGTATACACACATATAGATATAGTATACCTTTAAATATGCATGCGCATATATATTTACTAGTCAAGTGCAACATTGTCAACATTTGGCAATTACATATTTCTTGAGGAACATATGGATGCATGCACACATGTGTCCACATACTTGTTCGTGCACACACACATGCATACATACAAAGTGTAGGCAGGTACGAAAAGAGGCCAGGTCTGATTTCAGGCATGCCAAATCCCTTTATAGGAGTTTTTCAGGGAAGGGAGAGGAAAGAGAAGGGAGGGGAAGGGAGGGGGAGAAGGTCTAACTATTAAAATTAAGTGCAGCAGCATGGAATCAAGGTGGAAGCATGCTGTAAATAGTGGCATACCATGTGCTACCAACTAAAATAACGTAAAAATAATAAAAGTAGTCAGAGTTGCTTTAATTTCTATATGAAGATGAACCATTTCTGTTTTTACAGCACAGATTTTCAGCGACCAGGCATATTATAAATGCTCAAGTTAAATGCCCGTTTAACAATAACATGTTCCAAAAAATCATTTATTTTCCTAAGAATTAAATAATAATAATTTTGGTAGTTTTTAAAAGCTTTTTTTAATTGAAAAACACACTATGCTTGCTTTTACCAAGCATTATTAATTTTTTTTTAAAGAATCAGAAATTAAGTATATTTACTGACTCCCTCCTTATCAAAAACAATTTTTTTTTAACCATAGGAACTTTGTCATGTTGGTCAAATTAATACACTTCCTTTAAATTTCTCTAAAAGGATTTTATTTTTTGATTGAAAAAATAGGAATCATTCTTTGATATAAACAAGACAAAACCAGATCAATTCTGAATAAAATTATGAAGACTGAGATGTCAGTTGGCACACTTGACTAATTGAAAAAAGGCTAAATTGGAACTCATGAAGCAATCCGTTACTTACTATCAGTTGGGCTATTTGCTGTGAACACTGGAGGATGTGGTCTTGTGGAAGGCAGAGCACATAGTGTGATAGGAAATACCAATACTAGCCTCTTTGAAATAGCACAGTCTAAGTACATAAAAAATTTGTGTGTGCATGTACATGCATATATAAATACATATAAAATGCACAGGTACAGATATATATATATACACACATATATGATTGGATGCACCAGATTCTGCAGGCCTATTCCATGCTGAAGGTCAGGAACTAGGAGTCAAATACACCATTACATTTCTCAAAGGCATATTTTTGTCACAACAGTGTGACTGTTGTTCTCTTCCCACTCCTTGACAAAAAAAAAAAAAAAAAAGCATTATCCCAAGTTCACATTTTGGACACACTTATAAGCCAAGCAGCTCCCAAGTTTTGTTTCTCCTCATGTCTGTACTCACACGCTTCTCTAAAAGCTTTGACTATTATTCTTTTATTATCCAATGTTCCATATCAGAGAAGAGAAAGAAAGAGAGAAGGTTTGAGACCTTGGGGGGGCTTAAGAGCCAAGATTAGAGAGAAGCTGACTCTTCTCAGCTTGATTGTGAAGGGTTTGTGACAGAAGAGTAAGAACTGTCTCTGACATTTTTTCAGACCCTAGAATATTAATTTGATGGTCCATAGTTATTTCATGTAGGTTAAAACAAAAAGAGAGACAAGGAGAAAAAGAAGAGGGTGCCCCAATTTGCACTGAATTGCTCTGGAGACAAAGCTGAGCTTTTTATCAACCTTTGCAACAGCCTCCTGTTACTGGTACCACCACCATCTTATTCCAATGTTGCCCTACCAAGTCTGGAAAGAGAAACATAATCTGATTCAGGCTATTGAAATTAAACAGAAATTTGTCATATGTTAAGCCATTGGCACCTCAGTGACACTAGTATTTGGCTTTATATCATGCTCTTTCATCAGAATAACTGAATTTTTGCAGCCTTGATCTAGGCTTTGTAAGATTCATACTACATCTTCTAATCCAATAATAAAAGGGTATGATGTTAGATTTCCATTTGTTTTTCTTTGTTTTTTTTTCTAAAGTACAAATACGTGATAAACCTACCAGCTTCTCATGGTGCTCTGTAAAGCAATAGCAGTGTTTAGTACTTACTGAACTAAAGTTTAGTTTAGTACTTTAGTATCTTACAGTTCCTTGCAATACAACCAAAAGTTTAATGCAAGAAAAGGCATTATATCATGAGCCTTCCCTAAATGAAAATGATTTCAAATTGTGAAACCCGGATCATATGTAAGACATCATCCAAAGGAACTGATGTGATGTAGGAGTACCAGCCCCTAGCTGATACACTCTAACTTATACAATAGAATAAGCACCAGATCTCAAGGGAAGGGATCCTGGTCAATTGTTTCTATCTATCTTCTTCACCTAAATTGATAACCAGAAGTTACTGGATTTCATTAAGAACATCTTGGTAGCTCCATACTACATCTTCGTAGTTTCATGTCCCTCTTGAACTGGGGAGCCCAGAATTGTACACAGCATTCCAGGGGTATCCTCATTGTGGCTGAGTGGAGAGGGAGGATCACCTGCTAGCAACACTCTTCCTAAGGTAGCCCAGGATACCATTTGCTTTCATAGCCACAGGGCACACTGCTGGCTCATGTTCAGCTAGTCCAGGATACCCAGGTCCTTCTCTCAACCCCCATCCTGTATTGGTGCATGAGGTTATTTCTCCTAAGGCCCTCGCCTTTCTTGAACTTCATGAGGTTCCTCTCTGCCCAGCTCTCCAATCTGTCAAGGTCCCTCTGAATGGCTGCAGTGTATCAGCCTCTCCTTCCAGTTTTGTATCACCAGCAAACTTACTGAGGAGGTACTCTGTCCTTTCTTCCAGATTATTGATGAATAATTTGAAGAGTGTTAGACCCAATACTTGATTCCTGGGGGACACCACTAGCTACCAGCCTCCACACAGATTCTGTGCCATGGATTGCAACCTGTTGAGCTCTGCCATTTTTCAATCCACCTCACCATCCATTCATCTCACCCATGCTTCCTGAGCTTGACTAGGAAGATGTTATGGGAGCTAGTGTCAAAGGCTTTGTTGAAGTCAGCAAAGTTAGACAACATAACCACTCTCTCATTCAATCATTCCCCCTCATCTAGACAGTCATTTCATGATAGAAAGCTACCAGAGTGTTAGAAGAGATAGGAGGCTATCAAAATTTCCCCTTGGGGAATCCATGTTGACTAATCCTGGTCAACTTTTTGTCCTCCACATGCTTAGAGACAACATCCAGAATGAGCTGGAGTTCTACCACCTTTCCAGGGATGGAGGTGAGGTTGACTTGCCTGTGCCCTCCTTTTCATCCATTTGAAGGCTGACATGACTCACCTCAGCACCTTTCACATTTCTTACTTACTTTTCAAATTGTGCTCAAAGATAACAATCCCTTAGGAACCACTGGTTTAGTAGGATTTGTGGGGAAAGCTAACACCAAGCTGCAAAATAAGTAATTGGACTACATGCACACATTACCTAAAAAAATCAGCATTGATGAAAGGGCCAGCAAAAAAAGCAGAAAGGTTTGCAGGAAGAGGTCATGGTTATATTTAGATCAGTAGATATAAGCAGAGAACAGTCAAGATTTGAGGCACACAACACCAAATTCTTCTAGCTATAATGCTGGTCTTTTACCACAAGGTTATTTTTTTCTGACAGGATTTGCTATACTAGACAGTAAAAACACTCTCCAAAGAAGGAGTGAGTACCCCAGAGCCTCAGACAATTAAATGCTGACAAGAAAGTAATAAAAAAGCTGCCTTGACAAGGAAGTAATGAAAAGTTACTGTATGGAACAGTCTTGCATAGGAAGGAAACTGAATTAAAAATAACTTGGGTGAGGATAGTTCTTGTCTTTGCACGGAGATATTATTATTTTTTTTTCCCCAGGAGCTAGATATCTTCAATTTATGTTTTCTTATTGCCTCAGGTTTTCAAGAATGAAGACCTTTTATAACTTGAGGAACTAAGGATGAACTGTAGTGTACCAAGTAAAATTTTGGCTATTTGAAAATATACATAGATGTAATTTATTCAATAGTGACTATGTTCATGTAACACCAAGTTCAAGGAGTTATTTACCCCTGACTTAATCGTGTCTTCACAATCCTGATTACTGATCATTTCTACATATTTCCTTGCTCCTTCTACTTCCCCACACAGCTGAGTTTCCTGTGACAACCTGTCTGGAATAAGAGTAATTTCAACTCACATAGAGGTCTCTCAAAAGTTTGCTACCACTTTTGAATCTGCAGAAGCTGTGTTGATAAATAAAAAGGCTGCCAGACTGGACTTGCCAAGAAAAATCTTATCAAGGATTAGGCCAGCAGAGACAAATTTTGCAGTGAACAGACTAATGAGGTAAACTGGATTGAAAGGCAAGTGAAGTTGAACTGACAATAAGTCAGATATCTGATACTCTGCAGGTCTGGGAAACAATTACACTAACGCAGAACCAAACCAAACTAAAAAGTAAGACAGAAATAAACCAACAGCATCCCATCTTGCTCTATTGACAGAAAGCTCATCTAGACAGCAGTTTTATCATCTGTAACCTTTGTGAATAGTATAACAGAAATTAAACTTTTAAATTTCTGGGTTCCATGCTAAGCAGAGATTAGTTTGGGAAGCCACCCAAATAGTACATCCATATCCACAGTTTTATCTCTCTATATAGTTACACTATAGTTACACTTCTCATGCTTCAAAATAATGAAGCCACCCAGCTGGTGATTATGACTATAAGACCCAAGGCTAAAAGAGCTCTTAGTCCACTGGTAGTAAACCCTAGGCTTGGGTTAGTACAGTATCAGCTTTGGTATGATGCTTTCAGATAAAAACAAGCACATTCATCAGCAAGTTAAGAGTACAGGACAGTCTGTACTTTTGTGCGGCGTAATATCCCAAAACACATTTGAACAACTGCTCCCAGGGCTACTTGGCATCTTGGACTACTTCCTGTATCCAGACTACCTGAATGAAGGGGAGCCAGAAAACATGGCAGAACAACTCGTGCTTAATAATTTAGTTTCTGCACAATTTATCTACTATCCCTCTTTTTCTTATAATAGAGCTCATGAGGTGACAACATGTTGGAAACAGGATGAGTGCTAACCACAGCAGTTAACTTTTATCTTGGTTCCATTTACCTTGAATCACCAACCACTAAAATCACTTCTTCAGGTTGTTTTCTCTCCTCCCCCCACACTCATTTTGCAGTTTTGCCACATATTCTCTCCTCTGTGAGTTGCTGCAAGGCCTCCTTACCTCAGCTTCCCTCCTGAAATTGTGCAGCTCATTATTTCTACATCAGCAAGCCCAAACATCTCTGATTTGAATCCTCTCTAAGGTCTTCAGGGCATTTTTCCCAGTGCATCAAGGTCATTTCAAATTCTAATCAAGTCCTCTCATGTCTCTGATGCTTAATGTCATATTGTTGAAAAGCACCCACCATACTCCAAAAATTGACCTCAATTAATAAAATTGCTAAGCAGTACCAAACCTTCCTATTTCCCCATATCTCTCCATCTCTGCTTATCCTCCATGGGAAAATTTATGATAACCAGTGTTATGGGCCAAGGATAAACCCTCATTTTCTTCCACACATAAGAGGAGGCAATGGCTCCCTGCAGAGATGTTTTTTGTTCCTGTGTCCAAGCAGCCACCCCAGCAATGACTGCTGGGGCCACACAGGCTGCAGGTGCCCTCACCCAGGTAGCATACTTAATGCATCACTGCAGCTTGCTCTCCTTCAGCCTAAACACATTAGGCCTCTTCCCAAATTCACATTGCTTACTCTCACCAAGAGACGGTTCCAGAGAGCCTACTGTTACTGTCATCTGTGACAACAGTGTTATACAGTCATAGGATCATTATGGTAGGAAAAGACCGTTGAGATTATCAAGTCCAACCATAAGCCTTCAAAAGCTGACATGAAGGTTGTAAGCCCTTCATTGTCAGTTGATGACAACACTCTCCAAAGCAAACTGTTATGGCTGTCCTGAAGCAGATGACTGACTGTTTCATTACTGCTGTCACTTTCTGCTTCTAGCAGTTCAGCAGAGGATCAAGGTTTTCCAGGGGGATGATCTTAACACATTTTGTCATGAAGGCATTCTTGGTAACTGGCTCCCTCCACTGGACACAACATGTCCAATGAAGAGTTATGAAGAAGCAGGCACTTTGTTCATTTGGAGGCAGAGTGGCCCTGCTGCTGCTCTGCCTGAGAGAAACCCTGTGTCTTCTCATCTTTCTCCAGGCTTGCTTATCATCATGGAAGGAGATTGGGGAAGGAGATGGGAGTATTTCCATGATCTGCTCTACTGAATTTATTGAATGACATCCAGTTTGCCCATAGAAGAGGAAAAGAGACCAGTTTACAACTGGCATACATTTCAGTTCAGGGAAATGCCTTAGAAGAAAAGAAATAGATTATGAACATGGCCCTGTGTTAAGAATATTGACCAAGAAGGCCTCAGTTGGATGATGAACATAAATTGCACAAACTAACTGCTCTGAAAATGAACTAGAATGCTATGATCACTAAACTGAAAAGTCCTCACTGCTCTTTGTAAATGCCAGAAAATCACAGTTTTTGGTTACCAGAGTAAGGAGAACAGCATATGCCCATTCTAGTTATCAGCTCTAAGATTACACACATGATATGCCAATAGTTTTAGAACTTTTGTTGAGAAATCCACCTAGTGTGACATCGGAAGGCAATATGCTTGCCACCACCATATTACATTGTTTACAATGCAGCTAACTATGCTGCTTGTTGCTTTGCCCCCATCCATAACAAAACAAAAACAAACAAAATTCAAAACAATAAGAACATCCTCACACTTGGAGGGGATCAGGCCAATCAGTTTCACAGAGAAAGCCAACACACTGTCACCCTTCATATAAGAGATAAGACTGCGTCCCACCCATCTCGACATCCAAACCTCTCCTTTCTTTTAGTAGAAGATTTAGGTCTCTGCTGACATCACTCCAGCCTGTGCACAAAGCTACCTGTCAGTATTGCCACCAATATAACTTGATGGGCACAAGGAATGATTTTGCTTATAGAAAAAGTAATTTGAAAGTTTGTGCAATTTGTTTAAATTCAGGTCACTTTGTACTCTCTTAGAAACATTCTTCTACCTGATTAACTGATATGGAGCACCATTTGCGTACTTTCATGCAAACAACAGATAGTTAAAATGACAACAAAATGAGCTAAAGACAGTGGAAGCACAGGGTTCAATCTACAAAATACCCACATCAGAAAACAGGAAAACTGAAAAACTGAGAACTTCTGTCTATGACTTGTTAGGGATGAATCAAAATGATGAGATAAAAGATGCTAGAAAACATCCACTTCTAGAGGACATAAAAGGCATGTCAATTGTTAGTTACTCACTTCCAATCAAGCAGAAGACACAGGACATGAGAACTTGATAACCAACATCCCTTTTCCTCTACGTTGCATAGAATCATAGAATTATAGAATGCTTAAGGTTGGAAGGGACCTCTAGAGGTCATCTAGTCCAATCCCCCTGCACACACACGGTCACCTAGAGCACATGGCACAGGACTACATCCAAGCAGGTTTTGAAGATCTGCAGAGAAGGAGACTCCACAACCTCTCTGGGTTGCCTGTTCCAGTGCTCTGTCACTGTTAAGATTTTTTCCTGGAATTTTCGATGCTTTGGTTTCTGGCTGTTTCCTCTAGTTCTCTCTGTGGCTATCACTGAAACTCTTTTCAGTCTCTACCAGCACCATCCTCCTCACCACCTCCCTTTAGGTGCTTACAGATGCTGATCAGGTCCCCTCTCAGCCTTCTCTTCCCCAGGCTGAACAGGCCCAGCTCCCTCAGTCTCTCCTCATAGGGCAGATGTTCCAGGCCCCTGATTATTCTCGTGGCCCTGTGCTGGACTCTCTCCAGCAGCTCCACATCCCTCTTGTACCGGGGGGCCCAGAACTGGACACAGTGCTTCAGATGTGGTCTCACCAGGGCTGAGTAGAGGGGCAGGATCACCTCCCTCGACCTTCTTGGTCATGAGAGCCTCGTGTTCAACTTGTCATCCACCATGACACCCGTGTCCCTCTGCAAAGCTGCCCTCCAGAAGATCGGTCTCCAGCCTGCACTGGTGTCTGGGATTATTCCTCCCTAAGTGCAGGACCTTACACTTGTCTTTGTTGGATTTCATAAGATTTCTCATTGCCCACTTATCCAGTCTGTCCAGATCCCTTTGGACGGCAGCGCAGCCCTCTGGGCTATCAGCTACTCCTCCCAGTTTGGTATCATCAGCCAAGTTGCTGAGGCAGCGCTCCATGCCTTCATCCAGGTCATTGATGAATAAATTGAACAGGACTGGACCGAGGACTGACCCCACTAACTACAGGCCTCCAACTGGACTCTGCGCCACTGATCACCACCCTAATAGACATGACCCTGGCCAGAATACTTGGACACACATATCTCGGTGCTTGGACATACCATGTCAAGTGACGTAGATCTACACAGAATAGCTCTTTTATTTAAAAAAAAAAAAAAAAAAAAAAAAAAAAAAAAAAGCAAAGAGTTTTACTGCCAAAAGCCAAAAAACAGGTGGCAGCTGACAAGGAGGTGAGAAGGACACATGATTACTAGTACACAAGGGCATTCGCCAGATCATCAGAAAACAGACTTACCGTAAAAACCGTGATCCTTCAAACCTTAGTAGTGTAGTAGTAGTAGTAGTAGTAGTAGTAGTAGTAGTGCTTTCACGGAGCTTTACCAACTAGAGATAATCAGTTAGAGGGATTTTTAGCTATTTTTTTCTCCAGATGGCAATCACACGTTCACACAGATTTAATGCAGTTACAATTTAATGGCAGGACTCCAGCTGATTTCAACAGTGATAGGATTATGTTTCTGTGATATACAAGAAACATCCACCAAAGCAAGGATTGCTTACAATCCTTTCTTTACTACAAAGGAAAAGTATGAATTTGACATGAAAAACTTTCAATACTACTCTTATTTGGTGATGGTGCTTTCTTTTTATACATCTGTGCATACCCAGTGAAAGAGAACTTTTCAGAAATGTTTTATGTGCACTAGCATCTAAATCATCCTTGTCATGCAAACATTAATAATGCTAACAGTATAGTCAATATGATCATCATAAAAAGCCTTGGACAATTTTTAGAAAGATATATTTCCTTATGTAATGATAATGCTTTGCAGTATATTTGATTTTGATATAGTTCTTAGGTTAAAGATAATGCTATTTTCTGTAGTACTGATTACACACTGAACTCACTAGTCAGAAGCGCTTCAATTTCTGAATGAAATAAGATGACCTTTTATTTAATGGAGGCATTAGATTAACTGCTCCTGAAGGTCAGCAGCTTTCTGTTACTATGCTTAAAAGTGCTTTATAAGTTAGCACTTATAAAGAATAAGAAATAACGCTTATTATTTTTAAGGACTTTAAAGTGTATGACATTTTAAAACTATGAAATTAGGTGGGAAGGTAAAACATAAAACACTTAATACTCTTTCTGAATTGCCAGGCCCTTCTTCCAAAGGTGGTAAACCCTCTTTTTCTCCTATTACCTATTAGAATTACCTATGCAGCCAGGCCAGTCTACTTCCCCTCTGGCTCATCTTTAAGCATGTGGGGACAGCCTGTTCCTGTGCCTTTAAAATTTTCTTCTTGGGAAATGTCCAGCCTTCCCGGACTTCGTTGCTTTTCAGGACTGTCCCCTCAAGGCAATCTCACAATCAATGTCCTAAACAGTCCAAAGTCTGCCCTCCCAAAGTCCAAGGCAGTGGTTTTGTTGACATCCCTCCTGACTTCACCAAGAATTGGAAACTATGATCTCATGGTCATTATGCCCAAGACAGCCTCTGACTAGCACATCTCCTACCAGTCCTTCTCTTCTTCCCTGTTCACAAAGAGCAAGTCCAGCAGAGTGCCTCCCCTAAAAGGCTCTTACCAGCTGTGGCAGGAAGTTATCTTCCACCCACTCCTATCATCTGCCTTATTTTATTTCTAACAAACCTCTGGTAGGTTAAGTCCCCCACAAGAACAAGGGCTGCCTATCATGAGATTTGACAGCTGCTTGTGGAGTGCCTCATCTGTCTCTTCATGCTGGTTGGGTGGTCTATATCACAGCAGGATACCAGCCTTCTTGACCTTCCCCCAATTCTGACCCATAAGCACTCGGCATTTGCATCATCCACTAGGAGCTCCAGGGAATTGAAGGACTCCTTAACATACAGTGCTACCCCATTTTCTTTCCTTCCTTGCCTGTCCCTTCTGAAGAGTCTGTAGTCATTCACTTCAGTATTCCAGTCAAGACAGCCAGCAGTCCCACCATATTTCACAGAGGGCAACCATGCCATAGTTTTCCTGAGGCACCTTGGTCTCTAGCTCCTACTGTCTGCTGACATGCTGCATGCATTTCTGTAGATGCACTTCAGCTGGGTTACTGAGCCCTGACATACTTCCTCTAGGCTCATCCATAGCCATCCTGGTTCTACCCCCTCCACCTTCATACTTACTTTAAAGACATTCCAATGAGCCCCACCAACTCCTGTGTCTGTCGCAAGGAGGCCCAGCGCTGTATAGACTGCTCCATGGCGGAAAAACCCAAAACTGGATGACACCAGCCTTAGCCACCTCTGGATCAGGTGACGTTTCCTGTTCCACTCAAGAGTCCTTTCCTGACACAGAAGGGATAAAGACCACCATCTGCACTCCCACTCCTTCAGTGGATCTCCCCAATGCCCTGAAGTCCCTTTTGATGGCTTTCAAACTTCTCTTGGCAACAAATCGTTCAGATCTTTCAGTCATTGCTGCTGATCTGAAAGAGCAGTAACAGATAATACGCAGAGGGTTGTACAAGACCTGGGACGCTTATCGTGATAGACTTCCCAGTGTTCGGAAGGGTCCAGTCAGCATATTAGGCCCTCTGTTCCTGTCAGAAGGAAGTTACCCACAAATACACATTTAAAAATTAGATTTGTCAGGTCTGATTTCTTACTCTGGTCTTAATTTGAATTTATCAGACAGACTTTGTTACATTTATGGTTACATATCAGCCAATGTTAATATTGGTCATTATCTCATTAACAGTCCATTTTAATATAAAAATAATCACTTGTGACAAAATAAATAGCTTTGGTAGTTTTAAAATGCAAGAGAAAAATGGGGAAATGAGGTTTAACAAAAATTTATTTTATTATCCCTTGCTTCATTTCTAACTTTATTTTTTATATACTATATAGAAAACAAACTTAGAAAGCTATCTGGAAAAGGAAGAAAAGGCCACCAAATGGATTTGTGTGTTATTTTAAGAAAGTCTCCCTAAAAATAAAATACTTTGTGCATGTTATTATAAACTCTGTAGAGTGCCTCTAAATACACCAGCATATAAATACCTAAGAAATATATTAAAAATATGGTGTCAATTTAGCATTTTTTTGCATTGCAATGAACATACCAGTAAGGATATGGGAAATCACAGCAGATGTTGCACACAAGTATTTGCATACACATAAATAACATGGGAAATATTTTAAATCAATATTTAAAACACAATCATATCTAAAGAAAAGAATTCAATCAGTATATTTCACTTGCATCTTTCTATAATGATTACTAAATGACTAGAGCATGCAAAGATTTCATACTTTATGTGAAAGAACTCAAAAGTTAGAGAACATCAGAATTGATGCTTCCTATCTAACCTAAGGAAAGAACCTTTCATAATAAGTAAAAACTGTTTTTGCACAAAGAACCACTACTTTTTTCAGTACAGTTGATAGATGAATGAAGAAACCACTCAAGATTATTTTCCACCTCTATTACCTGATGTGTGGTCTCAAAAGCTATTAGGGCATACCATTCAAATTCTGCTAAGAAATCAAAATAATTTCCTTGGAGGTATTTCTAGGACGCACATAGCCACAGCATCTATGGGCTAGAATCCTTAATGGACTTAAATAGTGCTTCCATGACAGGGATCACAGAGTCTTCATTGCATAAGCTAGCTTTTAGAAACTGGGAATGTTTCATTTCAGCAACTTTAGAGATGTTTAAACTAGATAATATGGGCAATTTTTTTTTTTTTTTCTCCCTGCAGAGAACAAATCCAGTGCTTTCTAGAATGTGGTCATGTGAGTCATTCGCGCTGCTGTAGGAGTTTATGTTAAGATAGGTTAAGACAGCTGAAAGTTAAGAGCACTTAAAAAAGTCAAAGACAGGGAAAGTCGAACAGGGAAACCTGCATGCTTCCACTCCAAAACAGGGATATACTGGCAACATTAAATGAAAAGTTAATAAAATTTGCCCCTATTAAAACACGCTGTGAAAATGTTGCAGTTTGAAAGCCGTAGTGGTGGCAGGGTGGGGAAGGGGATATCAAAGCAGGATCGGATTCACAGTCTGTGGACTGTAGGTCCAATCGCCTTCCTAGGAGCAAATCAAGTTCCCAAATAGTATTATCAACTATAAGCTCAACTTATCGGATTCACAAACAGTCTGTCAACTATAGGTCCTATCGTCCCCCTCAAACAAGTAGTCGAGTTCACAAACAGCATGGTTTATCCAAATGCAACATTTACAAAGCAGGTTTCGGATGTCAGTATAGGAAATTCTCTACTACAGCGTAGGGTTTTAGCTAGCTCTGACGTACAAATGTGCAATCATCACTCACCGCAGAAGATGGGAGAGGGCTCTCAGTCTTGAGTCTCCTCAAGTAGCGTCCAGACCCAAGGGGAGGAAAGCGGGTTCAGCCTCTCGACTGACCCAGGAGTTATGATGGAATCTTCTCCTCCCTTTTCTCATCCTTAGTTCACCTTTTATACTTTTCTTTACATTCAGTTGGAGCTTGGGTGACTATAGTCATACTTAATACTGTTATTGATTGGTGAAAAAGTTTCTCACTTTCATTTAAAGGTACAGTCAACAGAAAATTTAGGGCGTATGCTCAGTAAGGAGAGGTCATACCTCATAGGCGGGTAACTTTTGGGATGGGGTGTGCGTTGGCATTATAATGAGCTTATAACGAGCAAAGTTCATGCAAAAGGAGTGATTTGCCACCCTTGCTGACTCAGCACCACACATCTTATCATCCATCTCCTGTTGGACAACTATTGTGCAGCTCAGCACAAGGAATGCAACAGTTTGGCTGCATTGTCTTCACTCCATGCTCTGTTACTCCCCTTTGCAGCTGCAAGGAGGGCAGATTGTATTGTCTATGGAATCGTGGAGGAGCAGAGTCCGTGCATACCAGCCATCCTGGAAGTGGCAACTGTGTATCACTCCAAGCAAGCTGCTGTAATGCCAAAACTTCTGTTAGGCCCTAGGTTTTCTCTAGGTTTCCCCTTTTCCAGGCCATTCTTCCACACATGTTCAGAACAATGCATTTATCCAGTTTCACCTTCTGAAATAGCTGAGCCCGTGGTGTTCAGGCAGTCCACTCACTGTTTGTCAGGATCATTTAAATAGAAACATTATTGTATGAATGGAAATAGTGATAAAATGCAATTCTGGATCCAAAGTATGAAAATCTTATGCAAAATGAGACTCATGTGAAGTAGGTAACATGATGGAAATGACAAGTAACTTTATAAAGACAAGCAGAAAAAAAAAGAATAATCTCAGAAATTGGGTGCCATTTTCCCCATATTATATATAAATTGGGTGCTTTTCTTCATATTATAGAATCAGAGAATCATAGAATCATAGAATGGTTAAGGTTGGCAGGGACCTCTCAAGATCATCTAGTCCAACCTCCCTGCTCCAGCAGGGCCACCTAGAGCACATGGCACGGGGTGGCATCCAGGCAGGTTGGGAAGATCTCCAGAGAAGGAGCCTCCACAACCTCTCTGGGCAGCCTGTGCCAGGGCTCTGGCACCCTCACCGTTGGGGAATTTTTTCTTAAGTTCCTGTGCAGCAAATCTACTGGGTTTGTTTTGGTTTGTTTTCCAGCCTTACTGTACACATCTTTTGCAGTTTCAAAGTCTGGGGATGTTTAAACGGATTTTTATTTGGACTACTGGAATATTTGTATGAGCTTCCACCCTTCTGTATGTTATATATACAAAGGACTGAAATCACAGGGTTTTTTCCTTCCCTTTTTTTTTGTTTGTTTTTTGTTTATTTGTTTGTTTACTCCATGGACACCAATATCCAGCAAGGTTCCAGAGACAAAAGTAGTACAGAAAATGAAACCTGGCTGTCTGAGATAATTAGATTTTTACTTAACCTACCTAAAGCTCTTCAGGTAACCCCAATCTGAAAACAAATCAAGCAAGATGGACATTATAATGATGTAAAACTAACAAATACTCTCATTTTGCTTATTGAAGGATTCAGATTCCCAGTGCATCTCAAAAACAACTTAACTGAAACTGGCAGCAACAGAGGAGTCTAGGAAGTCACTTTCTTTTAGCTCTGCTTCTAGGCTAATTCCAACTTCTAAAACAGTAATTGCTCTTTGGAAAAGATCAGTTTTCTTTCAGAACAGTATTATAAGTAGCAGATACTGCTACTGCTGCCACTGGATTATTGATTTATTTGTTCTTGTATCTTTCACTTGGGTTGGTATCTGATTCCAAGAGGTTACTATAATTAATACACTTTCATCTTGCAGTTCTTTTTACTTTTAAAAGGTTCCAGGATGCTTGAATTCATAACAGTATGTAAAAAAAGGACGAAAATAATAGCAGAAATTTAATGTAAACAGAAGAAGATATCAGCTCTTCAAAGTTTATCAGATGATGCTATTATGGTCACCTAAGAATTACTTATTTGGAGCTGTTGTTTATACATGTTTTGTTCCTCGGAATTTAAAGACTATATACAACAGTGCAAACAGTAAGTGGCAGAGATTAGCTAAAGGAAAACAACAATAAGGAACTCAAGAGAAGTGGGATGGAGTACTTTCAGAAATAGTACAAAAGGAAAGGAAAAAATAAACAAAACAAACAAACAAACAAAAAAAACAACAGAAGCCAAGTTATTCTACAAACAGGAACTTTACCACCCAAAGTCAGTTGGCTAGGAGCATGCCATAATTATGTACATGAAACTCCTTGTGCTTACAGACCTCAAGTAGCAAATTTTACACTATTTGGGATCTGAGGTGGACACTACCTGCAAAAATGAAAGTTTTCTTTCACTGCTTCTAGTTGCATGATAGAAAAAGTACTGTCAACAAGAACCTCAGGAGACAAGTTCTCAGAATGAGCCAGAGATATAAGAAACTTGTTCAGAGCCTAAAAAGCAGGTATCAGCTCAAACATAGCTCAAGGATGCTCACTTTGGTTGTGCTGATACGAAATGGTACAAAGGTGCATTCTTGTCTGAGGTTTCACATAACTATCATTTAAGATAGAATGTAAATATATAAACATGATCTTATAAATATATAAACATTTCCTTCCCATGGCTGAAAATAGGATGCCTTAATAAATTTGTCCTTCAGCAAGCAGACTGAAAGTAGACTTTCCTCTTGCAGAACTCTAATAGCGGCCATGGAATTAATTCAAGCCTTATCTTCTCCACTACATACAAGTGGCCGTACATTTGTTTTTTGTTTTTTTCGAACACGCCTCAGAAGTGGACTGCCATGACCCAGGACACTAAACTTCCAAGCTCGACTTTGTTCCAACTACAATTGTTAAAGACAACTATCTCCTCCAGTATCCTTTCCTTGTCTAAACATCCAGTCACTCCAGCCCTCCAGGTAGGTTATCAAAGATTGCAGCTACCAAACATCCACCATTTTACACCAGGACCAGAGTACTGCAAGGCAGTGTAGGATGACAGAAGCATTCTAGACAACTCCCAATATGGGCAGGAAGCCCACAAACCTAAGTGTTTTTTTTTTTTTTTTAAAGCATCAGATATGCTTCTTCGTTAACTGCTTGAGAGGTTAAGAGGAGGAAAAGATTTCCACTTCCGTTCTGGAAGAGTAAAGAGGTAATCAAAAATAAGAAATACAATGGAGTGTTCTGCTTCTCTATTCTATCCTTTCCTTCAGTGCTCAATAAACTTGCAGCTCAGAGGTCTTGCAGGACATTCCCTCACTTTCAGATGGGATCCAAAACAAGCAATAGAGTAGAGCAGTGGTAAAGGATGTAGCTTTTCCTTCCTTTTTTTCTTTCTTTCTCTGAACTGCTCCTGTGCCTGCCAGGTAGGAAGAAAGACAGTAAAGTTTCATGTGACAGTGTCGCCCAACACACAAAAGGCCTCCAGTATGAGATGCTTTCTAACTCATGAAGTTACTAAAGTGGCAGTCAACAAACTTAACATTCAAGAAATCATGAACAGAATCCTCCAGTTTCCATAATTTGTTAGAATTTTTTATTGTAGCTCTTAAGTATCAAGCCACACAACTCAGTCTGATTGAGCTTAGTTGGTGGAAATGACCCAAGCACTTCAGTACAAGTTCACTTTGAAGGAAATGCCCTTTAAGAGATCACTCTCAATTTGAGTTAAATGAATGTCTTTCTGACTTAAGACTACTACAGAAGTCCACATAGTAAGAACTAAAGTAATTTTTCATAGTCTGTACTCACATGAAAAAAAAACAGTCATACCTGAAACCACACTTTATCTTCGGGCAAGAATCTGACAGTATTCCACTGAATATAACCAACTAGATCACTTGTTAAAATTCTTAAAATCCAAATAATATTTTATTAGGTAGTAACTGTGCATACTTTCAACAGGGTATCTTAAAAAATAAAAAACACACAACAGACTCAAAATAGTGCAGGAACAAGTTCCAAAGTTTCTTTATCCAAACAGCTTTCCAACAAAGGCGAATCAAAATTAGCTTTGTTGCACTCTGGAAGCTCAAAGGCTCTGACATAACAACAAGCTTGTGTCACAGAAAGAAACAAGAAGATAAAAAGGAGTAACTCTTCTTAACACACTATCCTTACTAACCTTAAAAGGCCCCAGTCCTTCAGAGGCAGAAAAAAAAAGATTGCCTTCCATCTAGCAGATCTTACAAGATGGGGCATCTGAGCTTTTCAGTGTCACCTGAAGTCAGCAGTTATTTACTCCAGTAATTCTATCCCTAATAAACTAACACATAACAGTCAACATACAGTAACCCAGTAGGGTATGATGGAATATCTGAAAACAGATTTAAGTAAGGACTGCTTTGAGGAAATGAACAAGTGTTCTGTAACTCAAATTGCCTTTTCCTCATGAAATTCTAGCAATCAAAGTATATGTGAGTAATGCAACTATTTTGCCCCCCCTCCTCAACCCTTTTTGTGGTTTTATTAGTGATACTGGCCTGAGAGTTACTAAAAGTCACCGAATTTAAAGCCTCATTGAATTAAGGAAGTTTTTATAAGCACATGCTTAGAACAGAAGTGGTGTTAGAGTGAATACTTCTACATAAACATGTTGGTTACAGACTTCTATATAAAACAAGCTTAAGAAAAATTATTTAAAGCATCCCCGATGACTTTCTTGCTAACGTCAGCACCCTAGAACAGGTAAAAGTAGCCAAATGTATGTTAAACCTAATACATGTTAGAATAATATGCTTCAGTACTTAAGTTTTACACGGTATCATATATGGATACTCTATTTAACCATACCTCAGTGATAAAGATCTCTTGTGCTGCCTTAGCAAAAATATACTCCCATCCAAAAATCTATGCATTTTGCAATGAAACAATGAGCAAAGATGGATTAGTGACGCACATGCAGAAAGTCTGAGCACAGGGTCAGCACCCACAAAGATAATATAGTTTCACAATTGCAATAGAGAAACCACATGCTTGATGGTAAAACGGCATAAAACAGTACTCGCATTTGTTCACATTTGATACATTCATAACACAAAGCAGGTCAAGAAGTTGTAGAAGTTGCATGAAACTGAGAGCTTGTGAGCTGACAGGAAGGGAGAATTTCAGGAGCAGACAAACGGGAGAGAAGAGAGGCATTTTCAGTAAGGAGGCTGCTAGGATTAAGAAGGGGAAAAGAGAGAGATGCCACCGCAGCTGCCTGCCGTCCTAGCAGTAGTCCTAAACTATAGACATTGGAATTAATGAGATCGTTGCCTGGGAGGAGTATATTCAGTTGTTTCTGAATTTCTTGCAGGACCTGCAGCTGACTCTGCTGATTCAGAAGCAACATATCCATGTTTTCTCTCATTTTTTTCACTGCACAAAGAGAAAAGAATGTTAATGTCTGCAATGCAGAACTACCATGAATGCCAATTTAGAATCCTTTTTATACTTACACTCTTCAAAAATGAGATTCCAGCGGTCCATCTCAAGTTTCTCTGTGTCACGCCTCTGCTGTTCTTTATGATGCAGAGATATAAGTTCAGAATGATTTGCATCTAAGAGGAGGATCGTTAAAGTCAAGGGCCCACTTCATTCCCAATCACTACAGCAGCGATTTAAACCCGCCTTCATCCCGCCTTCATCGGGGAAAATGCAGTTCAGTAACAACCCTTCATCTCATCCACATTTTAATCATAAAACTTCACTCAAGTCATTTGATGACTCAAACTAAGCCAAATCAAAGTAAAGGCTAGGAAGGTACATTCATCTGAAGTTACAGAAGAATTACAAAATTTAGTTTTATTACAAGCAAAAGATCTCCTTTACTATCACTCTCACCTGCACTCCAATAAAGTTTAGACTTCCTTCTGCTTTACCCATGTCCTCACTGGGAGAAGGAAGAAGCAAAGCAGAAGGGAGGGAGCTGTTACAGAATAAAAAAGTCAAGATATAGAAAAGCATACTTAAGCTATAATATGTTAACCTCTTCTTCGAAGCATATCAGATACAGAAATCTAATTTAATTCCTAATCCACACATCACAAGGTGAATGAAACACATGCGTGATTATAGAGGCAATTTTAGAATGCAGCTCCAACTTCAATGATACACTACAGTTCCTCCAGAACTTGGATACCTTGGTTTGAATCAGGCACAGATTTAAGTTCATCTGACTTTTCTTACCGGCAAATTGCCAGAGTAATAATAAGCCTATATTATTTCA
Source organism: Crypturellus tataupa (assembly GCA_034781795.1). Taxonomy (NCBI): domain Eukaryota; kingdom Metazoa; phylum Chordata; class Aves; order Tinamiformes; family Tinamidae; genus Crypturellus; species Crypturellus tataupa. The sequence goes on from JAWLRI010000879.1 coordinate 1,286,144, forward strand.
TCTTGTGAATTAGAAAAAAAAATATATAAATTAAAAAAACTGTTAAAATGAGTGGTACAGCTGGGAACTCCCACTTTTACTGCTTGTTAGCTCAGTCATTTTTCAGTGCCTCTGTACCCAGACTTCTCCAAACCTAGAATAGGAATTTAGTTTTGTCATTCAAATTACATTGAAATTATAATTTCATTATGATAAAAGGCTCTCCTCCTCTAACATAATTCCTCAGGAATCAGGAATTATGTTAGAATGAGAAGAGGGAAAAACAAACAAATAAACAAAAAATAAAACACAGAAAAACTTTACATACCTTCTCATTAGGCCTTGTGTCTAAATGTCTTGCTGTTACCCAATTTGATAGTTAAAGCCTTTGATTATCAGCCAGAAAAAGTCTTGTGCATTGCCAAACATGACGAAAGATTTAACGTTAAGTCTTTAAATTAATGTTAAATCTCAGATCATGCTTGAAGCAAGGGGTACTGCTTATATACCTGACACTATAACAAAACAAACAAGGACCTAGTTCTACAATTTTTGGCAATTTTATGAACATATTTTAATGAACATATTCCATTCTTTTAAGAATGTGGAATATTGCAAAAATCTGAAAAATTCCATACTTCAAGCAACTACCTCATTTGAGACCTTATACTTCACTAATAATTATGAAGCGATGGTCAGAAGACTTCTCATTAGTAAGAGCATTTTTGTGCAAGCAATGAAAAGCTTTTTCATCTTTATCGGCAGTTCTATTCTGCTAATCTTCATCAAAAGTAGGAAATATTATTCATAGATAGCAAAATTTACTGCTACGGGCTACCAAGACCCCAATTTACAGAGCCTTCCTAAGTCAAGTATCTTCTCAGCTTATGAAGACCTGGGCCTGAGCATCAGGAAACACTAGCAAACAGAAGTTAATGAATTCATTCTCATCCAGCCCTTGGGGAATGCAAAATCTAAACTTCAACATTGGCATTTTCTATCACATCTTCAAATGATGAGTCAGATTTATTATAGAGGAAGGAGGAAAAAAGAAGAAGAAAAAACAGCAACACCTCATCTATGCCTCCCACAGGAAGGAGACACAAGCATTTAGGAATGAAGGAATCAGTGTCCACTACATCCTCTGTGAATTTGTATAGCTTGAATTTGTACACTCAACAGATCATAACTTACTTACCTGCTATGTGTTCACTGGATCTCTCTCTCAAATGATTTTTTTGATGTTTGATGAAGTTGGAGCACAGACAGAAGCTATTTCCACACTCAGCACACTGATAAGGCTTTTCATCGATATGGATTCTCTGATGCTGTAAGAGAGCCGAGCTTCCACTGAAACTTTTGCTGCATATGCCACAAGAAAAGACTTTCTTTTTTGCATGGGTTTTATAGTGAGCAATAAGATTTGAACTACGGCCAAAACTCTTATCGCACTCTTTGCATTTGTAGGGCCTCTCTCCTCTGTGAACTCTTTCATGCACTGCAAGGTTGGCTTTCCTGTTAAAGCTCTTTCCACACTCTAAACACTCAAAAGCATTTTCTCCAGTGTGGATTTTCAGATGGTTCAAGAGAGTAGAGATCCCTTTGAAGCCCTTCCCACACTCTGCACATTTGAAGAGTTTATCTTCTGTATGCACTTTCTGACGATTAACGAGAGCAGTTAGTTTCTTGGAGCCTCCTGCTTGGTGAGTGAGCTTACTGCATCTCACCCTCTGTGGCTTTTGCAGGTTGGCTGCCCTCTGGTCCAGATCGTGGGCTTCAGGTAACTGAGGCAACATGTCCTGCTCAAGGGTTTCCTGGATGCCCCTCTCTGCCTCGTTTTCTTCATTTTCACTCAGAGGGCAAGTCTCTGTTGGAATAAGAAGCAAATCTGACACAGCTCATTTCTTAATATCAATATAGATTCTGTAAAATAACCGAATCTAGTAGTACAACATTTCTCTTTTCCAAAGTCAAAGGAAAATTATGAAGACTGAGCTAAGAGGGCAACAGAAAAAAAAAAAAGAAAAGATGGCAGCAAAGGTAAGAATTGCCACTTTTCTATCTGCAGAAAATGCCAAAGAAAAATAACCAAAATGAAGAAAGGAAAAGGAAGTCAAAAACATCTTAAAACAAAAAAAAAAAAAAAAAAAAAAAAAAAAAAAAAAAAAACAAAAAAAAAAAAAAAAAAAAAAAAAACCCTAATTTTACCAATCTATATCCTACAGATTTAGTCCAAAAGTTTTCCAACCTGTTATATTCACTTTTAAAAGACAGTTTTAATATAGTATGGTTGGAGGGAGACAGGAGAAGAAAACAAGGAGTCTTCTTAACCACTGCTTGGCAAAATCAAGAGGAACATCTAGATTGTTCTTTTCTTGTATTAAATAAGATTTTCTTAGGTTTTAAACTACTTCTCACAGGCCAACATGTCAGATTCTTCATTCCACTTTCTACAAAAGATACGTGAAAATTATTATAGGAATACTGTATATTTACACTAAATCTTTATTGCTGAAATTAGTAATAGTGAATTAGTAATAAATATCAGTAATTAATCTATAAATAATTACATTATTAATAATTATTTCATATCTAGATCCTGTATGTCACCTATTTGCAGTGAGTTAAAGCTAAATAAGCTGCACTACAGGGAAGTTCATAGTCACAGTCATAGCTTTTTCTTTCCTAAGAATGTCATTTATTTATTTCACCAATGACTATTCATTGCCCCATAACAAACTTTGGTTATCTTACTCTGCTACTGTTACATTTACATCACTTTAGCATTAACAGAATTATTAACATCAGCTAATGTGCACCTAGCTTAATTTTTGCAAGTACTTTAGGACAGCAAATGCTAATAGTAACTTAGAGGTGCATTAGCAGGCCTCATTTAGCATTAAAATACTCAGTTACTCGGACTACATACACTTGAATTTAACACATTAGTTTTATTACTCTACTATAAAAGATGGGCTTCCCATGTTGAAGGTAAAACTTTGCACTGCAATTTCAGTCTATTAGGCTGAGGAACAAAAAACTAACATGTCTGTTAAGAGCCAAAGTAATCCCTATTTGCATAGCCACAGCTGTCAAGATCTAAATACCAGCAATAAAAAAAAAAGTGGCAGCAGTCTCCCCAGGGAGGATGAAGGCTGCCACTGTAGGGGCAGGGGGGATCATTCACTTACTCTACAACCAACCAGTTCTTGCAGCAAGACATGCAGTAGCCCCAGGGCTCTAACAGTGAAACAATCCTTCACTGATATCCAAAAGTACTGCCAGACAGTCAGATATTTCAGATGCAGTGCAGCACCTCATACCTTTTCTTTTTCTTCTAGAGATAAAAAGTTGAGAAGTACATCTGCTCTCTTTCATTCCAAACTATATTTTCTTATTTTAAAACAGTTGTTATAGACTCACAGAAAACAAAAAGGTTAGCCTAGGCTATACACATCCTTTTATACTAGGACACCTCAGACAGTTTAGAAGAAGGCAAAGTTCTCAGCACCCTTGGTGAAATCTTAAACTCTGCTAGTTAAACCATGGAGGTAAACATTTACTTCTCACCTGTACAGGATCCTCCTGCAATCTCATTTTTTGCAGCCTCTTGGAATTGAGGAAACATAGGTTCTGTTGCTAGCTCCATCTAGAAGAGGAGGAGAGCTGGCACATGCAACCTTTTTCTTCACAACTGTGAGCAGAGCAAGGTGGGATGGGAGGAAGACACAGGTGCAATACATTTTGCAAAATACCAACAAGCTGTATTAATAGTGGTAAACCTACACATACTGTTGAATATTTAGATAGAGGGATGAGAATTTCATAGAACGATTGAGGTTGGAAGGGACCTCTAGAGATCATCTAGTCCAACTCCCCTGCACATGAAGGGTCACCTAGAGCATGTTACACAGGATTGCATCCAAGTGGGTTTTGAAGATCTCCTGAGGAGATTCCACAACCTCTCCTGGCAACCTGTTCCAGTGCTCTGTCACCCTCACTGTCAAGAATTTTTTCCTTAAGTTCCCTAATATACATAAACACTTGCTAAGTGTGAAGGCTCTCAGAATAGCAGCCCATTTCCCTCCCAGACTCAACACCTTGTATTCCTTCCAAATTCTTACTGCATCAGTGTCTGCAGTTTCCCCCTTTTCCTCCATGAGCAGCCCATTCATTCCTGAAAGTCTCTCAAAAGTTTCTCAATTTATACTACAATATTTTTTGAAGAAAATAAGTGAATGCACTAACATCCCCAACAGCAGCCTGTCTGTTCCAACCCCAGTCCATACCTTCACCCAAGCTTCACTCTCAGCTCTAGCATTTGGAGGGCTGGGGCCACCGCTCCTCCCCAGCAGCTTGGTGCAGGCCCTCTTTAGGCAGTGAATGCTGAGGCACAGACTCATTTGTACTGGGGAAATACCACCCCACCCCCACCCCCTGCTGCAGCCCCAAGGGCCATCAGCCTGGGGAGCCTGTGGAAAACTTGGCTGTAGGAGGGTTGATTTGATCCTGCTGGTACATGCTGGGTTCTAGTGCAGCTCCCTAGCCTCTACTGCACAGACCCTTGCAACCAACTAGTACATGAAGCATTTTCTGCACAACTAAAGCAGGAAAACCATCCACGCACCTACCATATTCCTGCAGAGCACTTCCCAGCTTGCAGACAGCTCTGCCTGTTGCAGGACCATGAGGCCTTGAGACTACAGGACAGGCTGAGGGTGAGCCCCTGCTGCTGCCCCCAGTGGCTGGGAGAGCACAGGGAAGAGCCCTCCACTCGCTGCAAGGACTGGCAGAGCTCCCTAGTTGCTTCCTGTTAGTGCTGGTAGCAATGTGGTGATTCCTTCCTGTTCAGCTTTCCCTTGAATGTACTCTTTGTTACTGTCCCCTAAAAAATACAATGGAGGAACTCAGTTATTCCAGAGACTGCCTGATTATTCTACTCATTATGTGTACAGTATAAAGATTATTTACTCATTACATAAAGAGCACAGAGCATAAATGAGGTTCTGATCTGTATTTGAGGCATGTCAATGTTGTCCCAGCAGAAATGTTAACTTTCAGTGATAGTGGTGGTGTAGCTTTATAAGATAAGAAAGGAAGATAGAGAGGAAAACCTGTCTCCGCCAGTATACAGAAGGAGAACATGCAATAGCTACTTTCACAAAGAGATGGTCAAAACATGAGCTCAGAAATAGAAGTCAGGTATAGTGGTGCCTGTAGAGCTTCATGAATTAACTGCCAGTTAGTTTTCCTGGCCATATGCTTTCCCTTCTCTCTCTCCCCTTCCATCATATTCCCTGGCCATCAGACACAAGCAGTGGATGAAGTAACAGAGGTGGTGGGGAGACATCACTCTTTGCTGTGTGTTATGTTCCACACCCTTTTCACAAGCTCTGTGCTAGTCACATGCCTCTAAATAGCACACAGTTCTGTTAAAATATTACCAGATGGTTCATGTTTTTCAGCACTTGGAAGTGCTGCATCCTAAGAGTGGAAAAAGGTAGGAAAAGTGACTCTCTGTGGCTTTCCTTCATGGGTTTCTGGTACAGAAGCTTTTCTACACACCAAGATCTGGTATTTTCCCACACTCTAAATAATAGTAGTTCAACTGTAGTTCAACTGTAGTTCAACTCTTCCATTTCATCTCCAGGAACACTTCTGTGAGATGGAATTGTTATCTTCACAGCAGCATCCATGAATTGTACAAACGCAAGAGAGCAAGGAGAACAATGGAAAATTCCTGATCCCTTTTTCCAAAGATACAGGACTCCACAGCTCCACAGCTCTCCTTTCATGATAAATTATAAGCTGTACCGAGAAGGAGTGCAGTGTTCTTCCTACATATCAGTCAGTGATTTCTCTGTACTTCTTTTCCATACCACGTAGACACAAATCAAGAGCCCAGTAAGGAAGGTGAGCTACATGTTTCTAGGCATCTGTAGAAACAAAATTTCCTCCACATGCACTTTATAAAAGATTTCCATAGCTATTCCCTTTCAATGACCCTTAAAGTTTGTCAAACTTGATATATTCCCCAAAGTATTTCAGTTTTGTTAAATTGTTTTCTTAAAAAAAAACCAAAACTCTCTGGTAGAAAAATCTATTGCTTCATTATTTGAGAGTCAAACATAATCCCATAATTAAAAAAGAAAAAAAAACCCTTAACCTCAACACTTACTCCTCTCATTTTAAGTGAAAGAATTAAGGAATTCCCCTAGGAGAAGCTAGTTCACTTTACTCTCACTCTCAAAGTCTTCAGAGGAAGATTACATATTGCTGCAGGGTCTCTCCTTCATTTATAACTAGCGGCTGTGTCTTCCTTTAAAGTTCCTCTCTTTTTCTTTTTGAAGGGTTTAGAGAACACTTATTCACAGAGAAATAAAGCAGACATTGGGAAGCACAGATCACAAGCACTTTGTCTATAGAGTCTAAATCACAAGGCAAAGACAAAACTGAGGTGCAATTCATACTATCTTCTCTGAAGGTTAGGGTTAGGGTTTACAGTTAGGGTTAGGTTTAGGGTTGGTTAAGGTTAGCATTTAGTGTTAGCCTTTAGGGTTAGCTTTAGGTTTAGGGTTAGTGTTAAGGTTTAGGGTTATGGTTAGGGCTAGGGTTTAGGTTTAGGGTTGGTTAGGGTTAGGGTTAGGCTTTGCTTTAGGGTTAGGGTTTATGGTTTGGGTTCGGGTTTAGGTTAGGGTTAGGGTTTAGGTTAGGGTTGGGGTTTAGCGTTCCAGTTGGGGTTAGCGTTAGGGTTAGAATAGAGTTAGGGTTTAAGAGTTAGGTTTAGGTTAGTGTTAGGGTTATAGTTAAGGTTAGGCTTAGGCTTAGGGCTAGGGTTTTTTAGGGTTGGTTAGGGTTAGGGTTAGATTAGGGTTAGGCTTACAGTTAGGGTTTGTCTTAGGGTTAGCGTTAGTGTTAGTGTTCCTGTAGTGCCAAGTTCACTTTCCTAATCTAACACTGATACCCTGTATAAACTGCTTAGTGGCAAAATTAAGTGTCTTATGTTGTTGACGTGATGTGGCTGGATCTTAGCCTTTGTTGCCTAGCCAGACATACGGAAAAAAGCACATTTCCTTTCCTCCCACGTGTGAATATAACTCGTGAAAGACTAGATAATGCTCAATACAGTAGAAACAGATATAAGAGTATCAGAGAACCATTAACAGCTTCCTAGCACAGGCATGCTGTGCAGGATAGCAGAAATTCTAATTTTCCCCATCTTTTTAATTTACACATGCATGAAAGGTCCAAGTCCATATTCCATGAAGTGCAGCAAACAAAAGAGCTTTGACTAATGAAAGTTTGCCTGCAATGAATTATTGCCTGCAAGTTCAAAAATTAATTGTTACACATTAGTAGTCTAGATTATAAAAGACATCTACATATCTGACAGCTATTGCCACATCTCCATAGACAGGACTATCAGATACATCTGCCTATGAAGGTATCAACTGAACTCTCTATGTGTAAACTGAACCCAGGCGAAAGAAAGACTCAGGCATGAAGATTTTAGCTGGTTGAAGTATTATTGCTTTGTAGACTCCACACTTCAAATAGCATATACAGCTTATATAATTATTCCTTTTTCATTCCATCTTATGATAAGGAGTTAGGAGTTAGTTAGTCCTGTTCTTCTGTGCAAGAATCAAATTAAGAGTCCAGCACGTGGTTCTGTTTAAAGAGGAGTAGCCACTAAAACCACCAGTAACTCAAAGTGGATAGAGATTTCTCACCTAAGGTGTCTTCTAAAGCAAAGGACCTGAAAACACTATGCACAGATGAGCAATATGTGTATATGTAAAATAGCTGCATCAGTAAACACGCAGCCCTGTATTATCAGCTGAGCAGCACAGGGCAAGAGGTGTCTATAAAACCAGGACAAAAATAAAAGTAATTGCAGAACAGTAGCAGTGACTTCTGATTAAATCAAGAGATTGGTAGTAGCAGAAGGAAACTGACTGTTGACAGCAGTAAAAATAAGAAACAGGAGACTGGTGTGAAGATCAATATTCTTCAAAGACTGTGAGTACAGGTAGAGAGAGCCATAGCAGAATCCACATTCCTATGATGGACTGTATACTAAGAACTACAGCAAATAACCAAGGACTCATAAAATGACACTATATATTTTTTTCTTTTTTTTTTAAATAAAGATACAGTAATATGTGTTGAATTTTGAAGCAGCAGAAAACTTGCTAGAAGAAAGAGTCTGGAAAAGAACGGTGTGAAAGCAAGAGCACGTAAGACAAACTGTTTAATAAAAGTAGTTGGCCATGAGTCTGATTTTTAACTGGAAGTATTTTAAAGTAAATCACATTTCTAAAAATTTCACTGCTATACTTTTTTCTTTTAAAAATTAAATCTAATAAATACATTCTAAAGTCCAAGCTGACAGGAATCTATAAAAATATTACAAATTTATTGAAGCACCGCATATCCATTGCCAAAGTTTTAAAGAAAATCAACCACAAACTGAGATGATGCTAAGGCCAGAAAGCTTAGTTTACTCTCCTAGTATGAATAAATATTAAATGCCAGATCTATGACAATTATCAGCTCTTTTTTTTAGGCTTTGTTCAATCAATTCCTCAATTTAAAAATAAGGTTCTTTTGAAAATATATTCAGCTTATTTCACTAATAAGGCAAATTTGCAATTCTATTTTTTGTGTTTTAAATAATTCAAAATTATTGTATTGTAATAGTAGAATTCAATAATTGCAAATATTGAATTGTGAATCCCAATTATTGTATTGTAAAATTATAATTCGAAAACTATTTTGACGTATCTAAAATTGTCAAAGGAATAATTTGATAAATAGGAAGTGTAATGCAACATTTTATAAAATAATGAAATTCAGTATGTGTCACAAAACATTCGTGTTGATGTGCTTGTGCATACGTGTACTGTATTTTCCTCACCATAAGGAACATATGTAGATTTTCTGTAAAGATTACTCTAAGTTAAAAAATCCATAATCCCCACCAAACAATGAAAATTATCCTTTCCTTTAGAGTGCAGGGAAGTGGAAATATGTCTACAGAATAGGATTATTACTGCCTACTTAATTCAAATGTGCTCACTTGGTGACTTAAACCATGATTAAAATCCCTATTATAAATTATTTTGGTATGATTTAAATTACTATAAACTATTCACATAAAACCACCCTGCTGCCACTCTCCAGCCTTTTATTGCTGTTATTCTGATGACCATCATCTTGAGGAGAGTTATGTTTCAAAGCTTTTAACAACCATTCCCTGGCCATCTTCCCAGCTTTACTTTACCAAATAAACTTCAGGCTTCATTTCCATATCCTGCAGCCACGCCACTTCACACACATGGAAGTACTTCTTTGGGGCAAGAAAACCATTTCTGAATAGGCCATCTTCCTTTTTCATACCTTCCTTTTTGATACTCCTTTGTGCCTCCATTCTTTGTAATGCTGTCACATTAGCATGTAAAATGCAGGTAATCTTCCTCTGTCTGGTTTCTCCACAGCTGCCTTACTGACCACAGGTTTCAACTTCCTTATCTGTGATTATTGATAACCCAAGTAACGGATCTCCAACTTTGGGGAACAGGCAGAATGCAGTAGCTACTATATGGTTCTCACTTATCACTTGCTCCTTAAAATTTATTTTCCAAGATTTTAAGCTCTTCTCCCTCAAAACCTCTATAAATTTAGCAAAGGCTTTCTCCTCCTCACACTGACTATACTGGACAGTTAAGCACTTCATTGATTCTTCCTCTTGATTTGCATCACAACTATGAATAGGTTTTCTTATTTATCTACACATTTTAATTTCTGTCTTCTAATGACTCATGGTCAATGGCGCTTACTACAATGAAGCAACATTTGGGTATAACATCTGCATAACAATTACTGGGCAGAGCTGTTTAAAAGAGACTGAGAATAAAACAGAAGACAATTTGTGGAGAAGGGAGGGGACAACAGAACCATTTTCCCTCCACTTCAAGTAGGAAGGGAGAATTGTGGTAGTTTTTTTAAGGGCACAGAAGCACAAGAAGTGGAAAATGCTAGCATTTAACTACTCAGCAAATTTGGTAATACTCATAACCTTTTTTTTTTTTTTATTAATATTCATTAAGTGTGTAAGTATATGCAGACAGGTGTTAGTTCACACTCACAGTCACATTCTGCAAGCCCTCGCATCCAGAGCCTAAAAGAGATGTGTCCTTTTGGTTGTCTCTGTACTTCAAAAACATGTAACTTAACGGCATGAAAGTCTCATGAAAATCTACATTTCTTTCTTATTTTTTTTTCCAAAATTTTCTATGTGATCTGATTATTAGGCAGCAAAGCTGCAAACTGCAACTTTTTTTCATTTTTCCAAGCATTTATGAAAGGCAATCTGAGGCTACAGGTTGATCTGAGAAAGATGAGGATCACACTATGTTGGCCTCTTCATTCTGACCTCCACAGCTTCCAACTCCAGCTGCCTGCAGCCTCATCGCCCCTCCGCTTCTCCAGTGCTTCTCAGGTTGCGGTCAGGCAAAATGATGGATACCTGTTCCCAGAAGTAAGCAAGCTACGTTAAAGGTGAAGGGAATGTGGCAGCAATAAGGAAACCAGTGAAACTCTGGCTCTCCGTGCCATGGTGCCCAGCTGAGGGCTGACGCTGCATGTGTAGCTCACTGGGCTGCACGTGCAGACAGGTGGCGTGGAGCCACAGGTACATGTGTCACGCGTCAAGAGGGCACCTGGCCCAATCCGGGCAGCCCCACAAGTCGCTAGTGCAGCCCTAGCACGGCCAGGGGACGAGAGGTGGGAAATGATCACATAAAACGATTAAGAACACTAGGACGGGGCAGCAACCTCATCGCCTGCCCCGCGATGCTGCTAACGCCACGAGAGAGGAAACCCGCGGCAGCCTGATCTGCGTTCCCGGAGATCCCATGGGGCACCAGCGGAGCGGCGACGGCGGCGGGCGGCTCCGCGGGCGGGCGCGGGGCGAGCGCCTGCCGGC
>JAWLRI010000879.1:1297350-1314231 GCA_034781795.1 Crypturellus tataupa
GAGGGCCGCGGGCGGCCGGGCCCCACCGCCCTACCCGGCCTCACCGCCCGACCAGGCCCACCGCCCAGTCTCCCCGTGGGTCTCATCCACCCCCCGCGCCGATGCTGGCCGGGAGTAACGGGGGTGGTGTCATGGTGGAGGAGTGCGAGGGGCCGGTCGCCGTGGGGTGGCACCGCCCTGGCGCATGGCCTCCCTTGGCAGCAGCAGGGGGCACGCGTGCTGCTGGCTCGTGGAGGCCGCGAGTGGGGTGGCCAGGGGCAGCATGTGTCTCGACTTGCCCCCTCTGCCCGCAGGTGATGGCAGCATGAGCGAGCATGAGGAGCACGGCCAGCAGCCAGGTGGTGCGACCGCGACCCAAGCCCGCGGGGCCCTCTCGGACTTTCTTGTGAGGGAAGCGTTGCTGGCCAACTGCAACGCAGGAATTGCCCGTCTGCATCCAAACCTCCTCTCAGAGGAGACGAGGCCAGAGAAGGCGCCTCGCTGCAGCTTCCGTAAGAGGAAGGACACAGTAGTCCACCAAAGAGCATTCATGGGAGAGAAACCGTACATCTGTATTGAGTGTGGGCAAAGCTTCAACCGCAGCTCAGACCTCATCCGCCACCAGCGGATCCACACTGGGGAGAAGCCATACGTGTGCGCCGACTGTGGGAAGAGCTTCAGCCGCCGCTCCCACCTTATCCAGCACCAGCGCATCCACACGGGTGAGCGGCCCTACCAGTGCAAGGACTGTGGGAAGAGCTTCAGCCAGAGCACCCACCTGGTACAGCACCAGCGCAACCACACCGGCGAGAGGCCTTACGTGTGTGCCAAGTGTGGGAGGAACTTCTATCAGAACTCGGGTCTGCTCCGCCACGCCAACTTCCACACGGGTGAGAAGCCCTATAAGTGCCCCCAGTGTGGGAAGCGCTTCAGTGACAGCTCCAACCTCATTGCCCACCAGCGTCTGCACACTGGGGAGAAGCCCTACAAGTGTGCTGACTGCAACAAATGCTTCAGCGAAAGCTCCAAGCTGGTCATCCACCGCCGTGTCCACACTGGCGAGAAGCCTTACTTGTGCCCTGACTGCGGGAAGAGTTTTAGCCAGCGCTCGCACCTTGTCCAGCACCGTCGCACTCACACTGGGGAGAAGCCCTACAAATGTGTTGAGTGTGGGACCTGCTTCAGTGACAACTCTACCCTCATCCGTCACCGTCGCACCCACACTGGGGAGAAGCCTTTCAAGTGTTCTCAGTGTGAGAAGAGCTTCAGCCGCAACTCCTATTTAGTCTCACATCAGCGAGTGCATGTGTGGTAGGCAGTATCACTAGGAGTGGGCTGTGGATCTTCTGGGATGCAGATCCTGATCCAAGCCTGTTCAAAACGTGCCCAAGGGAGGCGAAGTACGGATGAGATCACGTCTAAACCAAGGGTATCAGCCTCAGGGCCTCTGGGTTCTTTCAGGCAGGGAGCCAGAACAGTAGCTGTGGCCTACTTTCAGCCACCTCCTTCTATCAATGCACTTCAGGTGTAGGCAAAAGATGGGCAGTAGTTCTGGATTCCAGGGTCCTGACATCCTTTTTCCCCCCCAAGTACTGTATCTGCATTTTTTTCTGCCACATGACCAAAGTGCAGGCATTCCCTTCCACCTTCCCATGACAGGTGCCTGGAGAAAATATGCAACATGAGAAGCTGCTTTCATGTGCCCATTTGGTGACCAAACAGCAAATGTAAGGCAAGTTGCCTGTGTCTTGGTCATGTGTGGCCATGTTAAGGGGAAATAGGCTGTTCCTTGAATGTCTCTTTAACGAGCACATTTAGCTGAAATGTTGTGGCCTATATAATACTGCAGAGGTTTATGGAAGCTCACCATAGCCATGTTGTGATCTGGCTATGGTGGCCAGGATGGCCAGAGCTGAATAAGCTCTGCATCGTGCTCAAACAGTGCGCAGGCCAACTTGGAGCTCAAACAAAGATCACTTTAGTCTGCTTGCAAAAGGGGAGTGTAGAAGGAATGCATTCAAAAGGCTGCTGCAAATGCTGCTGGGATGGTAGGAATAGCATGGGGGAGCAGTGTGATAGGGACAAGGCTTACTCTGGAAGTCTGAAACTGATGGGTAACTGCTACAGCAAACTGTCTAATCTGGAGGTTAAAAAAAAAAAAAAAGAATTACACTTGCTGCTGCTAAGGCCGTGGTACGCAACTTGGGCGGTGTGTGTGGTTTGCCCATAAGTTTGTGCTGGTGTTGCCTTCTAGTTCTGCAGAGTTCAGATTCATATGTATGGCCCAAGTTGCCTGGTCTAACCTGCATTGTAAAATGGGACAGAACAAGAGCATACTGAGAATGACTTGATTCCGTACCAGTATTTCCCAAGTCCTGTTTTGAGCAGTGTGTGTGTGTGTGTGTGTGTGTGTAAATAACATCTATATGTTTGTATTCACATATGTATGGACTTGCTTTTATAGAAGTGTATCTTCGCACTCACACACCCTGGCAGTGGTCAAGAGGGCCAGTTGTATGACACTATACCATATCAGTACTGCTGAAAGCATTAAACATACTGTGTATAGTAGCACTTCTCAATAAGAAACTGAAAGAGATATGTTTGTATCAAAATATTTTAAAATTCATATCAGGAGATTCACTTTTATTTTGATTCCTTTGTGTATCGGATCTGGAATTGTTCTTATAAATGTGTACACACACAAAATCGTGGCACCTCTGGTTGTAAATAACTTCTAAATGGCACTCACAGCTCTCCACCTCATTTTACATACATGCATATCAACTGCAGTTGAAGGATGTACGCCACTCATTCAGGTTTTAGTGACAAGGAATTGCAATGCAACACTTGGTTATTATTTTTGACTGTTTTACTGCTGTTTATTTTAGTGATGATACCTGACTGGTGTGCTTATCCAAAATTGCTGGATTTCTAGTTTTGTTATGTACTTCACTAGTCCTGCAGCTGGCTCCATGGTTTCAGCATTTCTTTGGAACAAAACAGGACATAATGAAGCCCTCCATACTGGTTTAGGGTGAGGAAAACTCTAAGGAAGTAAAGATGCAAAGGAGATCTAGAGATTTGAACAGCTGCTGGCAGGGATGCTTGTAAACGGCATGTTCCCCAGCTAGTTCTGCAGAACTTACTGCTCTCCAAGGGACTGACTTCCTTTCTGGAAGCTACTTCTTGACACTCAACTGCTGATAAAAATGCTATTTCCATATTAAAATAAATTCATATTAAAAATAAATCTTTAGGGGGAGCATGTTTGCAACTCCTAAAGGAACAAGACACCTTTGTGTGAAGCTGCTCAGGGAAATAGAAGGAGATTTCTGAAATGGGGTGGGATTTGTACAGGAATCAAACCCTTCATTTTGGAAATGAAAAACCACGTTCTTGGCTTTACTTTGTTGTTGTTGTTGCTGTCCTCCCTACCCCTCATTCCTCCCTCATGGAGGCCTTAAAACAGTGTCCTCCTGGTTTCCAGCTTTCTTCTGGAAGGTGCTTTGGAAGTATGTCTAATGGTCATCTAGAGGTCCAGCTGCAGAACTGAAGAATTTGTATAGGCCTGACCCTCTCTAGAAAGTTTCCTGAAGGAAATCTAGAGCACTCCACATGTCTGGTTCAGAAGGACGGCTGGCCTAGGAAAGTCATCCAGTGAATGCATCTTTTCTTTGGGGAGTCTGAATGATATATGAATATATGCCCTCAATTACATATAAAACACTGTAGCAGATAAAGGGAATCACATCTGGGTCTGCGCATGAGCTCACAAGAGATATCCTTACACCAAGATTTTGATTTAAGAATCCAACTGTCTTTAAATACTTCATAAGAGTCTTCAGAGCAACTCTTTTCCTTCTGTGTGCTTTGTGAATTGCTGTATGCACTAGAGTGCTCTATAAATTACAACTATTGATGATAGTTAATGATTGATTAACTGTTCTGTGATTCTATGGTTCTGTATGCATTTATTTCTAAGATCTCTATAAGCCTGTTTAAAACTGTATGCCAAATCAAGGTGGCCTTCGGCTTCACAGAACATTGCCAACACAGTAGTCTTAGCTGCTAGGATTTGATTGCACCATCTTTGGATTTTCTTTTCACAGCCAGTGTTCGTTTTCCCTGTTCAGTGTCACTTGACTGAAATCATTCACTTTGCCCGGACACTCATCCTTTTCCTGTTTGTGATCATCTAGCTTGAGGATGTGGGTACCATTCTTTTTTTACTGTTGAAAACATTATAATATATGTTCCCTTTCTTCCAGGAGTTTAATCACTTTGTGGGTAGCACAAATTCACAAGCCAGATTAAGAAGATGGAGACATGGGCATGTAAAAAAGCTCAAGCACTGGAAGGTTGGCTTCTACATCAACTTGCCTAATGGCTTCTCTACTGGTTATTTCTTCCCTCAGGACTGTAGTGAGAGATTACTGGAGAGAAAAAGAAATAAAGGTAATAGCTGTTGTCATTTCAGCAGTGTCCCTTGCTCACTCCATCTTAGTCTCTTGGTCCCCAAGGTCCCCAGATGGTGCACAGACCCTCCTGCCAGTTGAGGGAATTTTGCAATTACCTATTGTGCTACTGGTGCTTAGATACTACAGTGATACTTTTGCACTTTAGAAATTTCTAAAAAAGATGGCCAAATGGATGAATGATGTCTTCAAAATAAATTTTTTTTTCATCCCAGTGTTCTTTGTTATTCCATCTTTTTTTTTTTTCCTCTTTTTATATCCCAGAACGAGCTGAATATCCCAGTTTCTTTGCTTCTGACAGGAGAAGATCTGGAAATATCTGTCATCCTTCATGGAGGGATAACTATTACTTAGCACAGCTGATGTATAATACAAATAGGAATCCAGAGGAAAACAGAGGGCTGTTCTTAGAATTTCTCTTTGATATCATTTGCTGTATTTGCATAAATCTGAAAATCTGGAGGGTTCATCCTGGAGTAAAACAGCTATTAGGTGAACTTTGTTTTAGCAGATCCAGGTACTCTGAGATTGCCTTGCCAGTTCTGTCACCTGGGCTGTATGGGATTCAGTTTTACAGCCCCTTGCTAGCAAGGTCTACGTAATAGAGATTGCTGAAATGCAACTTCTCTTACATTCCAGCTTACTTCATTGTTTATGACTGGAGGAAGAAATTCCTCTCCAAGAGTTGTGTTTTCTGTGCTTACTACATTAAAAGATAAATTTAATAAAAAATTCCCTAAAGCAAGTATTTTAGATATATCAAGCAAACAAAACTGTCCCTACAAGCAGGCTAAACTATTCACTGTTTCCCTGTTTCCCTTCTGCCCTAAATGCACTGGTGTGAAAGCAGGAGCCCCATCTCCAGAGAAAGAAAACTAAAGGAAGGGCAGAAAGGGATCTCATGGGGGCTTTTTGCTTATGCCCTCCTGTCCTAAACTCTGAAGGCACCTGGACAGTTTAAAGTAGCAGTTGCAACTGCTGGTTGTAACTAGTCCCAGCAGGATTCTTTTAGGTGTGGAACACCACTGTAGCTTTACCTCCAATCTTGATGCCCAGAATTCAAATTTTCTACAGCAGTGTCCCTATGATATGTTACTAAGGTAAGCCTCTGTTCATACCAGTGATGCTCATCATGACCAATAAAAGCTGCCTTTTCAGCTACAAGTCTGATGGTAACAACACAAGCAGAGCATAAAGCCTGAATTTCGCTGTAAAACTTACTTGAGAAAGGAACCGTTTTAACATGCTATGTTACCTGTTTTTACTATACTGATCTCTGAATTGCCATAGATACATTAACTGCAGTCACTGAAGTGTAGGTGAGTCCTTGCGAATTTCTCTGTTTTAGTATTCCCATAATCTAAACATCATACATCATGTAAATCAACTGATCCACCTCTCAGTTGTCCCTCCTGTTTCTTTTTTCTTTTTTTTTTAGTATATATGTGCAGGTGTTGAATCCACCTGATAACACTGCTCTTGCAATCCTGATGGACTGTAGCAACCAGCTCTTTTCCTCCTGCAGACCTGACTTGTTTAGGACAGTGGTGTGTGTGAACAAATGTGAGATCCAAGGACTGACGGAGAATTTTCAGAAGAAAAAAATCATTCTTTCTTCATGAGGTGTCCTATAGAGGAATCAAAAACCTGACAATAAGTTCAAAAGGAATGGTTTATGTGAAATATTTTCCACTGGAATGAATAAAAAAGCAAAAATCATATTGAAGATGCTTTTCCTGCTATGCTTAAATTCCTAATAATGTTTTTAAAAGAATACTTCAAGTGAAGTATTTTTAATCATCTTTAGTCAGCTGAAGTCAGCTTTATCTTATAGCTGACTATAATTTCTGCAGTCACTTTTTCTGTTATGCTGTTAGCTGTGTTTTCATTAAGATTGCTTTCTAATAAACAAGTTTCTCATAGAATTGTAATGTTTGGAAATGGCTTTGAAGATCATCAAGTCCAATTGTAAACCCATCACCACCATGCCTGCTAAACCATGTCCCTAAGTTCTTATCTACACATTTTTTGAACACTGCCAGGGACAGTGACTCCACCATTTCCCTGGGCAGCCTCTTCCATTGCTTCACCACTCCTTCCATGTAGGATTTTTCCTAATATCTAACCTGACATTAGCTTACATGCTTAGCTTATGCATATCTTAAAAACTTGCCCTTCTCTATGCTGTAGCACACTCTGCCCCTCTAACTACTATTTCTCCCCTCTGGAGAGAGAATCCGGATGAGAGATGTCAACACTCCTGATTTGCAAAAATGGGACCGTTTCCTATTTTAGACATACTAGTAGAGAAAACAAACAAAAATGCCAGGTACTTACTTATCCTAGGTTGAGATCTGATGAGCACTTTTAAGCTGATGTAATTTTCAGCTGCTCCTTGAAAGGGCCTTGTCTTCTTTCCTTCCTGCCCTGCCAGCCAGGCATTCCCAGCTGCTCTGGATTGGCTCTATTCCTGCTCCAGCAGCACAATAAGCTGCTTCAGGAAAATGCCTGGTCAGTCTTCTGCTGGATCAATTCTTTGATCTCTCTGATTGCAGAGCTGCCTAAGTTCTAGTTAGCAACGCAACCACTCAGAGTGACTGTAAAACTGCATCCTGGAAACACAAGGCCAGTTCTTTAGCCCTCCTAAGCACTCTGTTTTGCTCCAGCAGGATCAAACGATTCTAAGCTTGCTCTGAAGTGTCAACAGAAGATCCCTTCCTGTAGCTACAGATGGCTGACTGCCTGAGAAACTGTATTTGCGGGACATGTTGGGATGGATGGGACAGCATGATTAGATAACAGTAACCCTTAAAGGTAGATGAAAGTCCCAATAAGCTACAACAGGCCATACCGACTTCCCACATCCTCATGGATTAAAAAAGAGCAAAGATGCACAGACACTCTTGTTCTTGTTCTCTTTCCTCCAGCACTCTGTGAAAAGCAGAGCTCAACAGTATTTAAAGATCAGGGTCACATAAGTTCTGCAGAACCATGTGGAAAAGTGATTGAAAATAACTGTTCACTCCACAGCCCTACTTGCAACTTTCTCTCTGGCTTGTCTGCATAGCCATAGGGAATTGGCTGAAGTATCACACAAAATCACAGAATAGTTGAGGTTGGAAGGGATCTCTAGATATCATCTAGTCCAACCCACCTGCTCAAGCAGGGACACCTAGAACACGTGGCACAGGTCGCATCCAGGTGGGTTTGGAAGATCTCTAAAGGAGACATCATGACCTCTCTGTTCCAGTGCTCAGTAAAGAAGTTCTTCCTCATATGGAGATGAAGCTTACTGTGTTTCAGTTTGTACCCACTACCCCTTGTCCTGCCACTGGACCAAGAAGAGTTTGGCCGCATCTCCTTTACATTCTCCCCTCAGGTATTTGTACATGCTGATAAGATCTCCTCTCAAACTTCTCTTCCCCAGCTTAAACAGGCCCAGCTCGCTTAGTCTTTTCTCATAAGATAGATGTTGGAGTCCCTTAATCATGTCTGTAATTCTACACTGGATTCTCTCTAGAAGCTCCTCGTCCCTCTTGTACTGGGGAGCCCAGAACTGCACACAATACTCCACGTACAGCCTCACCTGAGCTGAGTAGATGGGCAGGATCCTCTCCCTTGATCTGCTAGTAACACTCCTCCTGATGCAGGCCAGGATCCCACTGGCCTTCTTGGCCACGAGAGCGCACTGCGGCCTCATGGTTAACTTGTCCACCAGACCTCCCAAATCCCCCTCTGTGGAGCTGCTTTCCACCAGGTCAACCCCTAATCTGTACTGGTGCCTGGGGTTATTCCTTCCCAGGTGCTGACCCTGCGCTTATCCTTATTGAACCTCATGAGGTTCCTCTCTGCCCGGCTCTCCTACCTATCTAGGTCCCTCTAAATGGCAGCACAGATCTCAGCAGTGTTGGCCCCTCCTCCCAGTTTGGTATCATCTGCAAACTTGCTCAATCCTTCCCAGTCTTCCTTGAGAGGGTGCTGAAGCTCCTCAGGCTGTTCAGTTCTTGCACTATCCCCTCACTGTTATCAGTGCTCAGGCCAACCGGCTCCTGGTAGGGCTGTTCTTGGGGAGGGAGAAGTCACAAGTAGTAGAGCATAAAAACAAAATGGTGGATATTTGTAAATACTCTTTCCAGGAAGCACATACCAAAGAGCAAAGTCAGAAGAAACCAAGATCTGTCTTGGAAAGAAAGAGAAGATGTATTCTCATCTTTAATAATAAAGATTATTATTACCATTATTTTCATTATTTATTATTACAGATATTTTCATTACAGTTACTCTCCTCCCAGGATATGAGAAGACAAAAATCACATACCTGCTGCTGTGGTTCCATAGTGTTGTGTGGATGCATTGTAGGGATGGTACTGATTTTCCAGAGTTGAGAAAAAGAGTTGCACCTTTAGAATGCATCCACAAATTGGTACCTCACTCTCATAACATTAAGCTGTTCTATTCATGCCTGTGAAGATTACCCATCTATTCTCCTGCTTGGTGTCCCTGTATCTGCATTTGGTAAAAAAGCACGTAACCTTCTCCCCATTCCATAGAATAAACAACATAAATCAGCTGATCAGTTCATACTATACTGCCATTTGTTTTTCAAATCCACCATATGAAAGACTACCAAAACAAAGCTTGTTTAAAGACTCTCTATCCTGGGTCTGCGTCCAGTGAGATTTGATGTCCTGGCACACAGCAAATCAGGTGAAGGATTCCTGACTCCTTTTTCACTGGACTCCTTCAAATGGCTGCAAAATTCCTATTTCTTGTGGAAAGCATATCATAGAATCATAGAATCACAGAATGCCTAAGGTTGGCAGGGACCTCTAGAGGTCATCTAGTCCAACCCCCCTGCACACACAGGGCCACCCAGAGCTCATGGCACAGGACCACATCCAAGTGAGTCTTGAAGATCTCTGAGACTATGCTTGTCTCAGCTTCCTACAGCTGCTAGCAGCTCTGGCTGACTTGTGACAGCAGATTACTTCAGATAGCAGAAGCCTGCCATCCCTAGCCACCCGCTAGGTTATTTATAACTTGGATTGCTTCCCTGAGCCAGTGCTCAGCACAGTCCCACAAACAGTACTGCTGGCACGAGTGAAGGAAAATGGTGTGCTGCAGTGGGGGGAGGGTGTTAGCAAACAGCCAAAGAGCACAGCAATGCCTTAATATTGCCACCATGCCATCCACATCATGAAATCACTACATCAGGAGAGCAAAAATGATCCAAGAAAAAACAGAACCAAGGCATTAAACAGAATCACTCTTAACATATGTCAAATACTACCAAAAGAGAAGGACCAGTTTACAAACCTTTTATTTTTCAAGTGTGTATTATGCAGCTGGAGTCAGTGATCAGCTCTTGTTAAGCAGCTTGAGGACAGTAGCTGCCAGGTCTGAACTCCCCTGCTCATCCCACTGAGTCTGCAGTTCCACCTGCACCTCTTTCAAAGCAGTACCAATTTGCACAACCCTCATCTCTTCCCTCCTGCAGTTGGCCCAGTGTGGTTGTTTCCTCAGCTACATTATGAAGCAGCCTGGGGACTTTCAGGGACTGAAGAGTAACCGCCCCCATCCTACTTTGTGCTATTCATAGCTGCATCATTTCCTGATCCAATTCACTGTATGGTCATACAAACAACTGTGTCAGCATGAGAGAGAAAAAAGTTAGAGGGGAGCGGATCAGAGGCTTAAACTAGCTTAATCATCACTGCTTCCAAACGGCAAGCTGTAATCATGATCTATCACTTTACCTGCCCAGCATCATTTTTTTAAACATCTCCAGAGCCTCCTCTCTTTCACCTTATGTAAGAAAAATGGCCTAGAGAACTTGACAGGACTGCGCCACAAGGAGGAAATAGCATTGTGTCTATTTTTGGCTGCAAATTTCTCAGTGAATCAAGGGAAGCTGAACGCAAGGAGCCTGAGTCTGCAGCTATGAATAGAAGCTGGGGGTTCTTACAGCTTACCTACATGCTTACATTTTTGATAGCCTGCATGCTTTAATGCTACATCCCACAGAGATCAAAATTTGTCATCTTAGTAGTTTGCCTGGTCTCCTAGCATAAGCAGTTCTCTAGATGTTTTCAAATTGCTTTTCAATATGGATGGATATTTTGCAAAATGATTTTAAAATGCTCTTGTGATGATCTGGCTTTTTATCCCAACTTGCAGCTTGTTTTGGGCTGCTGTGAGCATACGGCACAGTCAGAGAGGCAGTGGTGCTCTCTCTGTATGCTGATCTGCAAAGAAATGCTCTTTCCATGTGCTGAAGCTTAGAGCAACCTTGACTGTTTCAGCCCGTTCCTGAATCTAGCACACACTTGTGGGTAGGATGTAGCCAAAGAAGTCTTGAGTTGTGATGGTTTGGATTAGTGCTTGTGTGCTGTTGCCCCTGACCAGAAAGCTTGTTTTCTTGTTGCAGTAAGTTTAACATAATATGGATAGATTATGTTTCTCTTTTTCCCCTTCTCTGAGCCTTTTATTGCTGGGATGCTCTCTCCTACTTCCTTTCCTCTCTCCCCAGTTACATGCTTTAGCAGACAGAGCAGGGAAGGGGTGGAGAATGGGAGCTAAATTCCTCCTATGTTTATGGAGACCTTCACATTGGAGAACAGTACTACCAGTGAAGGATAAAGATGGTTCAATTGAAAATATGCCAATATGAGTATATGCAAAAGACTATGCATTTCAGTTCACCACAAAAGACCACAACAGTCTCAGACGCTAAGTCTGAAAGAAAAAAAAAAAGAAAAAAAAAAAAAAAAAAGAGTGTGCTCCATTGCAAAATGCTGAGGGGAAAAAAAAGCAGCCTTAACCACTTGTTTGGAACTGCACTCTGTGAAGAAAGATGCCACTAATTCGATGCCACTACTTCTGTACTGTAGCTACTAGCCATCAAAATGTTCTGTACACCAAAACGTCAAATTCCATCTGGTCAGATCCTGGTGATATATGATAGCATGGTAAAATAACATGCCTGTACATGCATGCTAAATACTGGCCACTATCAAAAGACCACTTATAAGCATGAGATAGAATTTAAAGATGGAGTGGAAAGTATAATTAATAACATTGAGATTTATTCAAAAACAACAACAAAAAAAATAGCTTAGTCAATTAAAATCACTCACTGTAGTATGCAACCTGCTACTGTAGGCTGCCTCAGCAACTTCTCCTGCAGAGAGAATTGACTGGATTGGCTGATGAATGAAACTTTTGCACCACCCAAAGGCAAAAGGAAAGGATTTAAGGATTTCATGAGATAGTGACTCCTGTCCACATTCCATTCAAAACAGAGTATAAAGCTATCAGCTGAAGAAGAAGAAATGCCAGGCCAGTTATGGTTCAGTGAAATACCTAACTCACTGCCACATTTACTTAATTCTTTAAGACACGATAAAAAAAAAAAAAAAAGAACATGCAAAAATCATGTTTTCATATGGTGTCAAGAAAACCGTTCCTCAGGATAATGATTTCCTCAAGATAATGAGAAAATATAATAATATACAATAATAGCACATTATCTAGTTAGAAATCGAGCCTCTCTCTAGGAACTATGGTCTGACAAGAGCACAGAAGTGCCACTACTTACCTGGCAGTTACAAGCTGCGGCTAGTCAGGACTAGATGCAGGGGGATGGGGAATGGTCATGCTAAAAGACCAGTCATGAATGCTGGAGGGAAGCTAGAACAAAGACAAAAAGGAAAACAATAGGGCAACAGGAGTATGGATTGCTAAAAATCAGTGGTGCAAAAGGGAGAGGGGCAGCCAGGATAGTCACTAGCTGTTTACATGGTTTACTATGGATTCAGCAGTCACAATATGAGATTGAAAGGGAAAACATCTCTTTTTCCTGGTATTAGTGTTTTTGAAGGTGCAACTCAGTGGCACAATCACCATGGCAACAAGGCTGAAAAAAAGCTTGATCTTGCTTCATATAGAGTCTGTCTTTGTGAAATACCTTGCTTGCCATCTTTTCCAAAAAGCTGCTATCTTCTAGGTGATATTCAGCTACAGTGCCTGTTTTCTCAGTCTTAGAGAAACTGCAGAGACCTAGCTGTGATTTTTCCTTGAGGTCAAACGACTGATTTTACACATTCATGTGAAGTCATTCAGAAATGACCTGCAGGTGAAGAATTTATTCATCTTTGGGTAGGGTTTTTCTGCCTTTGGGATATTTTTGTATTGTCTAAGAAATACACAGGGTCATTCTCCAGTTTTTCACCGGAGAATGTAATTAGGACCTAATTCAGCCCTCACATGACAAAATTAATTTTTGCTGAGTTAATGAGAATTGTTAACAAGATGGAGTTTTGCCTAGAGACTTTCAGGAGCTTTGCATCCTTTTGATGAGAGGGTGCTATCTGTAACACACAACTTTCCAAAGAAGTTTCTCAGCTACTCAGTTCACTGCATTTTCCCCCCTGTGGCCTTTTCAAATACTGCACAGAAAATAGTCAAAAGCTACAGTATCATTTTTGGAGGAAATTTAGCATTCTGTAATGGAATAAAAAAAAAAAAACATAAAAAAGAGATTGAAAATCAAAGCTTTGAAATAACATTTCCTCAGAAATAGCTTTGGATCAATATATTTTTACTTCACTGCACTTACATAATTCTGTAATTTAGTAACATTTAATCATAATGACCAAAAATATAATATCATGCCATTAATCTCTAAATAAAAATGGAAATGTTCAGTCTTTGCAAAGTAGTTTTGATATATTTTTTCAAAAACAACCTTTCCAATGGAAACCATTCTGAATAAATATCGGCCACTGAAGCTCACAATACTCTTGTTACCTTCTCCAGCTTCTCTGTGATCACTACCTATGGTCATTAGCATTAGTTTTATCTCATCTTATTTTGCTTTCTCATCATGCAAAATTACCAAATGTGAATCTTCAGCTCTTAAACTGTAAGCAATGAAGACAGCCCTGTTAACACTCAGTAAAGTTTACAGATCCTTACAACAGTTTGCAAAGTCTGTTCTTGCTCAACTGGAAAGAACATAATGAGATCTTAAATCAAGATTTTACCAACAAGTTGGTGCCCAGAAGTTGTGGTGCTCTTGATATGACCAAGGTTAGCTTCCCATATCTGTTATAACAGGGATGGGGTGCAGTGCATTTGATACCTCATGTCTTTTTTAGACTGGGGAAACAGAGAAAAATATGTTAGAGTCATTCCTAATTTGCACAGTGAATTTGGATCTGCTTTGGTTTCTTCACTACAGTCATGGCTCTAGCTCCAAGTGTAATTTCTGGAAGTGGGAACAACTGTAAAGAGTTTGTCTCTGGCAGTCAAAAGGCTACATAAGTATTGGCTTTTGTGATCTCAGTCCTGGATCCACGGTTCCCTAGTCACCCACAGCAAGATTTAGAATTAAATAAATAAATTTAAAAAGAAAAAAATGGCTAGAAAACACTATAGAATAGTAATAATAAAATTAATCTAAAAGGGACATGATGTCAACTCTCCATAATGCCATCTCCACAGCTGAAGACATGAACCTATGTTCCTCTGTTAGTACTTTCTCTACCAGGATTCCTAAATAATTAACATTCAGTAATAAATAAGGTACCAGGTTTAGACAAAATAATGCTACCTAAAAAGAGTTAAAAAACAGAAAAAAAAATGCCCTTAAACACAAAGATTCATTTTGACTATAAATCTCACTCCTTTATAAACAAACAGCCTGTAGACTTTTGTGAAAGACAGAAAGCCTTAAAATATTTAAAAACCTAAAATTATAAAATGTACTTCTTGGAGAATGAAAGCTAAACACTGCATGTTACATAGCAATCAGATAGTGATTAACAGCTCATCTAAAAACATTTCTATCAAATCCAAACATTGGAGTTTAAATATTGAGGATCTGCTTCATACTGCAATAGCCTCAACCTCCATAATATGCATATTTCCTGATCTGACTTTAGTTAATCTCTGGTCAGATGGGATCACACTTAGGACCTGAAAACTCTGAAGAAAGAATTTTTAGTGCTACGGGCCCAGAGGCCCTCCTGAGTGATAAAGAACACCAGTGGAGAATATTCATCTGGAAGCTGTACATCTACTAGCATCTGCAAGTGGAGGAAAGCAATAGTTCAACGGGTACATGTCCATACCAGCTCCAGGCCCAGAGACTGACTTGTCTATAGGAGTTACCTGCACTACATACAGTCAACTGAGGCAAAAAAAAAAAAAAAAAAAGGTATAATCCAACCACATGCACTCTACAATCAGACTCAATCCTACTATACAAAGCCAAAAAGTATTTGAGAAGAGAATTTTACATTTTTTTCTAATTACACATATGTACATTTCTGTGAATATGTATTATGATCAAATATGTCCACTTGGAGACATTTTATTTGTAAATGCCTTTACATTTTTCAAACCATTACAAATAGAGATTTTCTACATAAGCAAGAAGAAATACAAGAAAAGGTGTAGCTACAAGGAAATGTTTTGCTCAGAAGAGCTAGATAGCCCTGGTTGATACATATGTCATCCCAGTGACCTATCTCCTGCACAGTCATTTGAAATTTCGTAACTCTAGTTTAGATTAAATACCAATGACCTGATTTACTCATAATGAATTTCACCATAGATAAATGTAAAAAAGCACGTTTAATACCCTGACCCAGTATGCAAAACACATTTTTCCGTATGGGTCAATGTTAGCTGAACCCTGAATTGATCTCCAGCAAAGGATAAGTGCCAGGATGTCAAATAAACTGCCCAACTGCTTCATAACCAGGCTCCTGACAACTACTTTGCCAAAGTCTAATGAATGTAGTAGTGAAGGAACCAGGATGTTTTGCTAACAGTACCTGCAAAAAGGAAAATAACCCCAATTATATGATGATTTAAAATAGCTTTCGATGTCCTTAAAAACTGAAAAGTCATTATCAATTCACCCCAGTTTTCAATATAGAAACCATGAACATGGGGTGATTGAAAACAAGTACTGAGGAGTCTATGGATGGTCACATTGAAAAGCAGAGGTCTATTAATAGACTTGCAGGTACTGTCTGTAGCTATCCTGGAAATGCTCTTATAGTTCTAGAATTGAAAACAGCTTACAACCACTTTTAAAGTACTGAGATCAAAAGCAAGGGAAAAAAAGGTGACAGAAACACTCTGTTATGAAAAACTTTAATTTCTGGGAACTCTAAGTGTATCACATAAAGCATTCACTAAAAATGAATGCCATTTCATGAATTACTTGCATGATTTTTTATTTGACTATAAACAATGCAATTATCCATTGTAAATGAGGTTCTGTCTGCCAGGTGTTGGGATATCTTCTAAATGTCACTCTATGATCCCTCTTATAAGTAATTTGAAGACCACATTTTATACAAACATATACTTTAAAAACAAGCTTTCATACACATAAATATAAATAAAAATATAAAAATAACAATGAACACAGCTCATCAGTAACTCCTAACAGGGCTCTAAAAGGATGGAAAGCAAATACAATAGAAATGACAAAAGGTAATGAAGAATTTTTAAACTTGACCTAGGGTTGGAAGAAAACTTTTCAGCATATGAACATGAATTAGAGTTAAATCGTTTGTGACTTTACCCCTTGTACATTCATATGCACTTTCCTGCTCTCACACCTGCATGCAAGTTACATGGCCCTTGCACTCCAGGTGTTCTCTCTGCATTTTCCTAAAGGCAACTCTTCTGCTACCCACGTTTTCCAAAAAGATTTGAAAAATGGTAACAAGACTGAAATCTTGACACCTACACGAGGGTAGGAGCAATAGCAGAACACCCCTAAAATAGGGGTGAAATATAGTTGATCTTCTGTTGGGCATCCCGGCCTCATATGGTAAGGATCCAAGAGGAAAATAAATCCACACACTAATTAGACAAATAAAAAACAATCCCCCTTAAACAGAGATAGAGGTGGATATCTCTACATTATGGGACCAGTCTTGAAGCTAGGTCCTGTTACTTTAAATGTTACTTTAAAAACTGCATACCTGTCTAGATCAACTGGTAGAATAAAGGATTTGTTCTAATAACTTGAACTTTCTATACCATAGACCCTTCACTATCAAGCTCTTCATACACAGAAACTTGGATAACATACGTATATGTGCATATGTACATATATACACACATATAAAAAAACTATATATACATATGCATATGTATATGTATATACACACGTATACATATGTATATGTATATATATAGTGTGTATAGGTATATACATATACATATATATGTATATAGCTATATATATATGTATATATAGCTATATATATATGTATATAGCTATATGTTATAATATCCAATATAGATGGCTTTTGACACCATCCCTCACAACATCCTCCTGGACAAGCTCTGGAGATGTGGGATGGATAAGTGGACGGTGAGGTGGATTGGCAACTGG
>JAWLRI010000879.1:1314331-1330550 GCA_034781795.1 Crypturellus tataupa
CGTGTGCAGGGGGGTTGGACTAGATGACCTCTAGAGGTCCCTTCCAACCTTAGGCATTCTATGATTCTATGATTATAAGATTGGATAGTCTATCCAATAAATTAATATCCTTTTTGCATACAGTGATTCCTGCAGTTAATTAATCTGCAGCTATCCATATGCAAAATTCCTTTTCCCTCTAACTGAACAAACAAGCTTTTCACAGAAACCACATCATCTGTATTCCCTGACTACATTATTTCAGATTCCAACTTGCATCTCTTTCTCCCCTCTGGGCTTCTGCCTTCTTTGGTCTTAATATTTTGTTGTTTTTATTCTCACATCCTTTCCAGAAGACAAGTAATGAAATTATAGAAGTGAAACTGCTTATTTTTGAACCTCTAACTTCCAGAGAGTTGCTTTACCAGCACATCCTCATTAACTCCTTATTAAAAAGGAAAACATACAAGAATACAAAAATGTTACCTAATAGGAAGAAACAAACTGAGAAGAATTTATCCAGCAAAACAAGAAAAGCCCTGTAGTCAAATAGTAAAGAAGCATTTCTAGGGTATGATTCATCTACTCCTAAGGTAGGCATCTAAAATAGGTCAGATGAATCACTCGCTAATTGTGTCCTGCTCTCTCCAGGGCCTATGAAAGGAGTCCGGACCATAGTTAGATGCAGACGCTGTCTCGCAAGTACTGAGGTGTGGGTAGAGGAACTCCAGACTCAGTATTCACCAAACCTGCCTCGGATGTGTTCACATTCTTGCAGATCACCCCACAGAAATATAACCATGGTAGAAAGGGAGCAAAATTGCTGTTTGACTCTTTTACTCTATTTCCGACTTTCTCAAGAAAAACATTCAATATCAAAACTGTTGCACTGAGCACATGGAGTTCTTCTTTCCCATCACTTACCTCAGTACATGAGAGATTTTGGAAGAGGGAGGAAAAGAGAATTAAAAAGTGCTTTCCTACTCCATCTTCTCTGTGAATACAACATCTGTCTGCTCTGTTTCTTCTCAACTTCTGTCTTGACCAAAAAGATATTTTTTCTAAATTTTATTTTGAACTAGATATTCAGAATAAATTACATCAGAAGATAGTTCAAAAGTGCTATATGACCTTCACTAAAAGCAGATTTGCAGATTTAGGAATCAATTTTACAGACCCATGCAAGGAAACAAGAGTTTTTTTTATAGTGTCAGTGTGCCACTTACCAGTCTCCCTTTAGCGACTTTGGAACCAACTGTAACATTTCACTGAAATTTACCAAACATGTAGGGAAATCAAAGATGAGTCTGTTCCTGGGCATATATAATATCTCATCCAAGAAGGAGTTCAAAAGGGTTAGTTTGGGATACTGAAGTTTCTAGAAACATAGGAGGAAGATATGGATGATTTGCTGAGAGATACTTGCTGGATAGAAGGAATACTAGTAAGCTACTTTTTCTTGAAAACAATAGGCCAGAATTAATAACAACAAAGCATGGCATCTTTATAATAAGGTATTGATGACAATATTAGTAATAAGAAGCTAACTATATACTTTTTAGGATCTTGACTTAAATATTTAACATTTGGGATTGAATGCAGCACAAGCAGGGTTTCTACCTCTGTCCACCAAAGCAGCTGATACAAGAACTATCAAGAGCACAATTTGAGGCTAGCTGATTTCAACAGAGCCTGGAAACTGCTGCTTCTTGCTGATGGAGAGACATTTGAGGAAAGAGTGGGTGACTCCCCTAAACCTGGGAATTAAGGATTACAACTAGAGAGGAAAGATGCTCCTGCCTGCTAGCTGGGCTGCGAAGCAGCAGAAGCAAAGTACATGTGCTGGCTCCTGCACTACACATTACCTAGGGCTTGCACCAACCTTGCAGGGCCTGGCACAACAGGGCCCACATCAGCCACCCAGCCCCCATGCTCTTCCCTGGCAAGAAGTGAATTCACATCCCAGTTTAGGCAGGAGGCTCTGGTGAGGCAGATTGCATCTCAGAAAACATGAAGACACCCTGCACTGCGCAGGGAGACCACACAGCCTCTGGTCAGCTCAGGCAAGGAGCACAACATGTGAGAGCTCTGGAAAGCAGTGAGTCTGAGGAAAACTGCAGAAATCCATACCAATTTTTTATGGTCCCAATACCAATAACTCCAAAAAGCTTAGGCAGCCAACTAGTTAATGTTATTAATGCACCTGTTCAGGATTATGTGCTGACTAGGTAGCTTGCTCACAGTCCCTGGAATATTGTAGAAGGCGTTTCTTCATCAGTCCCTCCCAGACTTAGAAATGGTGCCATCTACCCTGACACCCTATTTCCTATTTACCTGCAGTGTTGAAGTTGTTGCTGGAGATGGAGGTAGTAAGGTAGTAACTTCAAGCGGCAGAGGCATTTCATAAGGTGCCAGTCCCTCTTTCCTAAAGAAACACCAACCTTTGGGATATAGGAAAGTGGACTGTCTGCAGGCTGTCCGTAGACGTTTCCCTTCTGGGAGGCAGTAACTCCTATGCCACTGTGGTACAACCTTAGCTAGGAGTCTACAGCTTTGTTATGCTGCTTGAAAATTCCTGTAGTCTTTGCATTTATGAGGTGCTAATATACACCTTTCTCCACAACCTGTGTAAAAGAGGAAAGATTCAGAAATACAGTGCAAATCATGGTTAAAGGAATTCAATTAGAAAAGAAATGCTGTTTCAATGTCAAATATTTGAATAGAGATCACTTCTTTCCTCCATTCTGAGTCAGGCAGCATCTCTGAGAGAGAGAGTACTTTTTTCCAGATTTGGAAATGCTCAAGCAGTAGCTTAACACTTGTTCTTAACACTTGTGCTGAATCCCTAGATCTGCATATAACCTACAGGTCTTGGTATAAATTTTCCATGCCCAAAATATTTCTATGAACATCTTCTCCCTGTTCAGATAACAGATGCCCTGGAACAACAGGGGCAGTAAATTTCAGGTAAATTACAAGTATTAAATTATCTTTGATATCAGTCATTTCCTAAGATTTTATTTCGAAACTCTACGTGAGCTCCTACATAGATCAATCTAAGGGACTAAACAAGGCACTTCTTTGAATTCTCTAAGTCTGTGACCATGTTACTACTTTAAAATTTATGAACTTCATGCATTTGCTTTTCAGTTTTGGAGAAACCTGTAGGGAGTATATCAGATTCATCACAGAAAATTAGTTGTTTCTACAGCCGCTCTAAGGAAAAAAAAGTACAGGATACATAAACAGGGGAAATTTTGCAGAATCCTGGCAATAGAAAATCCTCTAAGCCACAGCAAGAAGAAATTCTTCAAGTGCCTGGACTGTGAGAAGAGTCTCACACTGAGCTCCTCATTCGTGCTCCATCAAAAAATATGGGAGATAAACCCTAAAGATGCACCAAAAGCTTCAGAAAAAGGTTCACATTTGTTCAGTATCAAAGCATACACATACAAGGGAAACCTTACAGCTGTTCTTTTGTGGGGAGTATTTCAGTCATAGCTCAACACCTGTTCATCATGAGAGGATTCATGCAGGACATAAACAGCATGAGTGTTCCTAGTGTGGGAAGAGACCTACACCAGAGGAGAAGACTGTTGTCATGATTATGCAAAAGGTTTAGCTGCTGGTCAAAAGACTGAAGGGTGCACATGGAGCAGAAGCCATTTGACTGTCCTGTGCACAAGAAGTTCTTCTAGAGCTCAGAGAGGGAACATGCAAGAGAAACTGTACAGGTGAGTTAAATATGGAAAAGCTTTGAAAGGAAATCATAGTGGTTGCAGCGTCTGAGAAGGACAGTTTTTTTGAGCTCCTGGACTAGGAAGGAAAAGATAGTCTTCCTCGCTGTAACCAGAAAAAATCATCACAGCAAAGAAGATAACTTATTGTCAATATGCAGTAGATAAGATTGTCTGTAGTCACCCACAGCATTAGAGCTCCAATTAACAAAGTTACTTAAGCATTCACTTATTTAAACCATATTTTTTATCTCCCTCTCTTTCTTCTTTTTTTTTCAGAAAAAAAAGACAAATCTTCCTAATACTTTCCACCCTTTTCTCATGACTTCCTCCCCTCCTTTCTCCCCTTGACTATGCGAATCCATCTCACAACTCTTTTAGAAGGGCTGTGAGATGAGGAACACCTTCCTTCATAGCAGCAGAGGCAAAACATCTGCTTCACTTATACCTCTTGACTGTCTGAGTCACTTTGGTGAATTAAGAGACTTCACATCTACTGTTTTACATACAGATATTTCAGAAGGGGACAGTATCTTTCGTCCTAAAAGAATGGTGCTTGCTTGTAGAGTAGAAAGGCAGAACTGGACAGAATATCAGGGTAACTACTGCAAAGTTGTCATGTAGAAGGCTTCTGAGCTAGTGTTCTTTCTGAGTGAATGCATTTTTTTTATTTGACTAGTCAGTAATATACAGGCATTTAACAGATCAGAATATCATCTGCTTCCCATCCCTTACATAGAATTTCTAATATCCAAACCTGTTGCAATTAGGAGGAACAAGAGAAGCCTTCTATCTACAATCTCAGGCCAATGAAAGACAAGTTCTGAGACCTATCCATCCATGCTATAAATTATTTTACTAACTTTGAAACAATGAACAAAGTACATTGTAATGGTCACTCACACATAATGATTATAGTTAATTATCCATAACCTAGAGCAGTGTCGAGATGGGACAGCCTGGTCCAAATGGTTGATATTTATATGATGGACATGCTGGGAAATATATTGCAGTGACACTTCAATGACTAAATGGGTTTAGTAGTGTATATTGACTCTGGCTCCTAATGATCTGGCTCACCAGTGCTGTGGAATCCACATGGGCTTGTGAGCTCAGGAACAGAGGCACATGAAATAACTAGCTCCATCTGTC
The DNA here is from genome assembly GCA_034781795.1 of Crypturellus tataupa. NCBI lineage: Eukaryota > Metazoa > Chordata > Aves > Tinamiformes > Tinamidae > Crypturellus > Crypturellus tataupa. The sequence continues at coordinate 1,319,200 of JAWLRI010000879.1, forward strand.
AGGAGACACAGGATTAAAGGTCTTCCAGGAGGTGGGAACATCAGGGAGTATACTGGGAGGCATGTTGCCACAATCTATCCCTGTATCTGGATCACTGAGACAGAAGTGCTTGTGCTGAATCATAGTTTATAAATCTTGGTGGGTCAACGATAACCCTGTAGGAAGCCCCTCATGTGTCTTGCATCATCCGCCCAAACTTCTGGCTTCATCAGGGCACATTGGCTTGAGCTCTTCATCATGTGCTTCCAGACCTATTCTGAAAGAGTCTAGACACATCCATACTTACAACCCCTATATGGCCAAGATGTGCTTTCTAGCACATCTAGCTTTCTAGCTAGAATCAACTCTAGTATCTCTGCACTTCAGAAATAATATATTCACAAACAGGATAAGCTATCTAGAGATACTTGAGAGTTGACAATATTTAATGCTGAAAGAGTACTTTGAATGTTCAAAGTCACATGCAGATACTCTCTAATGAGGACATCACTCCTTTGCAAAAGAGACTGTGAAGTAAGATTTATTATCCTGTTTTATCCAGAAACATAGAATCATTATGGTTGGAAAAGACCTTCAAAATCATCAGTACCTCCCAGCTTGGTGTCATCTGCAAATATGCTGAAGATGCACTCAATCCCCTCATCCAGATCATTGATAAAGATATTAAAGAGGACAAGTCCTCACACTGACCCCTGAGGAACACTACTCATGACCAGTTGCTAGCTGGATTTAACTCCACTCACCACCACTCTCTGGGTCCAGCCGTCCAGACAGTTTTTCATCTAGCAAAGAGTATAACCGCATAAGCCATGAGCTGCCAGCTTCTCCAGGCAAATGCAGTGGGAGACTGTGTCAAAGGCCTTACTGAAGTCTAAACATGTCCCAATCCTTTCCCTAATCCACTAGGCAGGTCACTTGTTCATAGAAGGAGATCAGTTTGATCAGGCAGGACCTGCCTTTCATGAACCCATGTTGGCTGAGCCTGATCCACTGGTTGTCCTGCACATGTTGTGTGATTGCTCTCAAGATGATCTGATCCTTTCTGGATACTGAGGTCAGGCTGATAGGCCTTTACTTTCTCAAATTCTTCACTCAACCCTTGTGAGTGTCTAAGTGGAGTAGCAGGTCACTGACTGTATCCTCATAGATTATGGGTAGTTTATTCTGCTCACTTCCCCCAGCTCAGGGGGCAAAGTATCTAGACTGTAACTGATCTGGATATTAAAGAATGAGGAAAAGAAGGCAAAGTACCTCAGCCTTATCCTCCTCTTTGGTGACAGTGTTCCCCAATGCATCCAATAAAGGACAGAGATTCTCCTTGGCCCTCCTCTTCTTAAAATATTTATGGGCATTTTTTTTTGTTGTTTTCTTTTACAATGGTGGCCAGATTGAGTTCCAGACAAGTTTTTGCCTTTCTAATTGCCTTAGTGATGTCCTTGTACACTTCCCAAGTTGACTGCTCCTTCTTTCAAAGGTGGTTTTCTTCCCTCGGGTTTCAGGGATAATTACCTATTCAGCCAGGCTGGTCTTCTTCTCCTCCAGCATGAGGGGAAGCAGCTCTGCTGAGAGAGATTTGGGAGTCCTGGTTAACAAGTTGACCATGAGGCAGCAATGTGCCCTCAGGGCCAAGAAGGCAAATGGGATCCTGGCCTGCATGAGGAAGAGTGTTGCCAGCAGATCAAGAGAGGTGATCCTGCCCCTCTACTCAGCTTTGGTAGGTTGCACCTGGAGTATTGTGTGCAGTTCTGGGCTCCCCAGTACAAGAGGGATGTGGAGCTTCTAGAGAGGGTCCAGCACAAGTGACAAAGATGATTAAAGAACTGGAGCATCTATTGTATGAAGAAAGACTAAGTAAGCTGGGCCTGTTTAGCCTGGAGAAGACTGAGAGGAGATATTATCAACATGTACAAATACCTTAGGAGAGAATGTAGGGAGGATGGGGCCAAACTCTTCTCCATGGTGGCCAATGACAGGACAAAGTATAATGGGTGCAATTGAAACACAGGAAAATCCACCTCCATGTGAGGAAGAATTTCTTTACTGTGAGGGTGGCAAAGCCCTGGAACAGACTGCCCAAAGAGGTTGTGGAGTCTCCTTCTCTGGAGATCTTCAAAACCTGCCTGGCTGCAACCTTATGCCACATGCTCTAGGTGTCCCTGCTTGAACATGGCGGTTGGATTACATGATCTCTAGAGGTCCCTTCCAACCTTAACCATTTTTGATTCTGTGACACTGAAGTGGGGCATAAATGATGTTGGGATCTGGACTGGTATCTTCTGTATCTGGGGTGCCTGTCCAGAGTAGAAAAAGCAGTAACTAAATCCATGTTTAGTGATCAGAAAGGAAAATATGACAGATTCTAGATTTGTTATATCTATTTACACTTTAACAGTTGTTGTTAGCTGTAGCCTATAAGTACTTCGGATCCTAGACTAAGCAAGACCTTAGAGGGTTGGCCTCCCTCACCAACATCTTGGATCCTAGGCTAACATAGTGCAGGCAGTTTGAGGAATTACAGCATCAATCCTATTTCAATTTTTAGAGTAAGATGACAATTCACTGATGTATGATTAGGATGCTGAGGATGTAAAGATGGGGGTAGTTAATGGGATGGAAGATAATGGGACACACCTCTGCTTCTGCAGGGCAGGGGAAGAAGAGGGATCAGGAAAAGCCCATGAGAGAAAGATTTCTATTGTTATTGTCAGGAATGGGAGAAATAACTTCTGCTACAGGGGCAGCATATTCTAAAACTTGCATCCTGTACATAACAACACCTTTTTGTTCTGGTAAAGATGAAGGATCCTGTTATTTTTATCTAAAGCTGATCTATCTCTCCACAGACAGACTGAGTAGGCAGTCAGTGCCCCACACATCTCCCTACTGATTCCAGTTGGCTTGACTTACATGCATTGGGCTGAACAGAAGGCTGTTTCTTCTGTGGATACTATCACTGAGATTTTATTTTAAAAAAATGAAAATTAAATTAAATCAAATCAAATCAAATCAAATAATGAAGTGAAATGAAATGATAGATCATTCTTGAACACTCTCACAGAAAGCAGTGCTTGTAAATTAAAACAGTGCTAATTTGTGAGTGACTTACCTTCCTCAAACCTAAAGGAAAATATCTCCCATGACCAGAGGAGAAAAGGTAAGTTGATTTGTTTAACCTGCTGGTATGAGCCCAAACTAGCACATGGAATGTATATGAAAGTAATATGCTGATTTTATCTCAACCAAACGTGACCAGAGAGAGTCATTAACAGCTTCCCAATAGGGGGCACTATGTTATTGCAGATAGAAATGTAGACCTCTCCACTTCTGGGAAATGCCATGCAAGGAGATTAAACATGGAGGAAGCCACTTTTCAATTTTGTTAGCCCTCCTTTGCAAATCTAATTTCATTAGAAAAAGATCATCTTTCTTTCTAGAAAAAAAAAGGAAGGGAAGGGAAGGGAAGGAAAGGGAAGGGAAGGGAAGGGTAAAGGGAAGGGGAAAGGGAAAAGGGAAAGGGAAAGGGAAAAGGGAAAAGGGAAAGGGAAAAGAAACACAAAACACAAAGCTCAAATCCTTCATCCAGGTCACAGGGAAAATCCTGAGTTTCTGAACTTTTAAGTACATGAGTTGAGTTACTGGTCCTCAAGATTCTTTTAATACAAGTCAGATTGTTGTGTGCAGTTTCTTAATTAGCTGGGAATCATCTTTTTATGTGAATGAGACACAGAATCATTTGTTTGTGGGCTAGATTTTCTGTCTAGTCAACAAGAGAAAGGAAAGCAAAGGGCTGGTTGGAGTCATAAGTAGTACTGACCTATAGCACAAGTAATAGACGGACGTTATCATATGACAACCTCAGGCAGGAGGAAACAGCTTTCAAGCATGGTGGTTTCTAAATGAATAGACACAGGTAAGCTAGAGTAAGGTAAGCAAAACTTCTGTCTTAGGCTTGAGGAAAGGCTTCTGTTGCCATTTTCTTACTTGTGATGCTCACATTAGGGGTCTACAGCTGCATGCATGGGAAAAGACTGAGTATGTGCATGCTGCATGCCTGTGTTTTTCCATATACAGTTCATGCAGACCAAATTCCTCCCTTCCAGGTTGACCCGGAAGCTTATTTGGCAAGCCCCTTAAAAGCAGTACCTCCTGAAAGCTTCCCCTTTCACCTTCAACCTCTATCCTGGATTTTGCTGAGATTCTACCTACAGCTCACTGTTTGAGCAACTCTAGGCTAAAACAAGACTGCCTGGAGTCTAATATATCCATATCCCACCTTTCTCTTACAGTAATTTATTTCTAGTTCTCACAGTTGATCAGAAAACTTGAAGAAATGACCACAGAATAACTGCTTAACTGAATCAAAATAGAGAGATGAAGGATGAAGTTTCCTAGTACTGATAACATTGATTTATTTGATGACAGTGTGCCTTCCACAGAGGACTTTGTGTGACATACACATACAACTAATTTAACTATTGCTATGACTACCCATACGTAAAGATACAAATATAGAGGAAGATCTGTTCTTGCCTTGGTAATGGATGGAGTCCCAGTAGCCTTCTCCTGGGCTTCTGAAAGGAGGCTGGGAGAGGAGAAAATTGTCCATGGTCACTGATTGTCTCTGTATAGGCCTTTCCTCAACTCTTATGGAAGGAAAGAAAACATCAGTGTATGAGTTCCAGCTAATGGACAAAGCTGTTTGAGGCTCCAACACTGCAATTATCTGTGTATGAATTTGAAAGAGAGAAGCATGTGTTTGTAATGGGGTGGGAAACAATTTGCTTCACCAAGACAGAAATAGGCTCTAATTCATGTTTGCAGGAGGATTTAGCTGAGTTTATTCAAGCAGTTACCCTCCAAACAGCTGTCTGTCCTGCCCCTCACCTGTCACTATATAAACAGGACAGTCAAATATGACATGCAGTGAATTAGACTTTGTCATTTTACAGACAAGTCCATTAAAACAACCATCCTCAGGGACCTCCTCCAGTGTAAGGTCTCTCCACATCCCAAAAGGCCAAGTTTGGAGGTCATTCAGTCCTGTCTGCAGGGAGAATTTGATTCAAACACTTCTTTAGTGTCGAAGGTCCTACAAGATAAATGAGAGGAAATGATAGTTTTAAAGTATTAAGACTAAAAACTTATAAATAAGTCAATTCATTGAGCTCTGAATGAAAACTCAGGAAGAAAAAAGACACGTAAGAACAAAGCTGCCAGACGTTAGTATCTTATTCAGACTGGAAAACACTCAGGACAGGGATTTTAAGAATTGGATGCCAGTCAACAGCTGCAGAGACACTCCACAACCTCCTGTTGTTTTTTGTTTGTTTGTTTGTTTGTTTGTTTGTTTCTTAGGATCCTTCTTTACAGTCTTTGCCTTGCAGTTCTTATTTATCTTTTATGAACCCTGATCAGGTAGCCTAGGGAACCTTCGCGTATGTATGGACAACCTGCCAGAAATTACTGCGGCAATCTCATTCAATTTAAGACATGGGTACCAGCATTTAGTATAAAGTAGAGAGAATGTCCTGACTGTTGCCCTTGGTGGTAAATCATCTTTTCTTTCCACTAATTCTAACTTTACATTTTGGAAGAATAAAGAAATATCAAACTCATGTTGTTTAGCTGTGGGGAAATTTCCATACAGATGACCACATGTTAGTCAGCTGGGAAAAAGGCTTGAAAAGCATTATTCAACAGGAAAGGGTATGATTTGCATTAGGTATATCGAATGTAATCTTTGCAGTTTTACTGCTGGGGAAAATCTTTCTAAGAATTTCAAGGCTCATTACCATTTCTTTCCAACTGTAGACACTAAGTTGCCAAATTCTACTGGTGAATATGAAACAGGTTTCTTTCACCACAGTATGAATCATTCAGGATTGAGTAAGGGGTTCTGGGAATATACTCCATATAGTTACATTTTTAAAGAAAATATGTATTTATTCTTGCTTGTGCAAGAAGTCTCTAATTTTTTAAATAATATGATGTTTAATCGAATTTTACTAAGCTTTAAGCTATTCCTTTTTGTGTTTTAGAACATTGTATAAGGAAATAAATATGAATTTTTGGATTGTGCTCTGCTGTAGCAAATTATATAAAATCCTATGTATGAGAATGTCTGATTATGTTGTGGGGACTTTTTTTCTTCTTTCTTTGGTTTGTACCTAATGTTATGAGTAGTTCACAGTATCTTATCTTGCTTTTTTTTGCTTTGTTGACAGTATTTGCACTCTCAGAAGAAAAAAAAAAAGCTGAAAAAAAAAGGCTGGGGCTCTTTTTTTGTGCTGTTGGAGCCTGGCAGATTCCTGGATCTATTTGAAGCAAAATCAGGAAGATCAGAACAACCAGCACTTGTACATGAAGCCTAAACTTGTTCAGCTCCTGGGACAAGCAGCCATTTTCCTTGACAACAGTCCAATTGCCGTGAAAGAACTGTAGCTATGATTGTGTCTTGTGAAAGCTCATCAGCTTCAGTCAAGTCCAAGGCCATTTGCACAAAATAAAAATGACCTTTTTACTTTTAAAACAGGTAGTAGCTTATAATCAGCTGAATCATTGGGCCATGTCAGGGCTAAATGGATGTATGCAAATTAAAATATGCTTTTTTCCACATAATTCACTTGATAGTCTCCAGATGAGCCCTTGCCCTTTTGTCTCTGAGACTTTGATTTTGATTTTCAGCCCTTTCTATTTGTTTTAAATGCAGCATCTGTAAGAAAATGGCCCTTATCAAACACATTCCATTTAGGAGCATGATCCAATTTGCACACCAAACAAAAGCACTGTTATTATTCTGGAAGAAATTTTTATAATTTAGCAAACAGGCCACTAATTCTTAATCCATTCTGCCAAGACAGATATTAAGTGGTACATATAGTCTACAGTTTAGTATGACATACAATTATGCATACAATTAAGCATGGCATGTGTCCACTTGGACAAAATGTCCCTAACATTTTTTTTTTGGGGGGGGGGGGAAGGCGGGGGGGAAGAAAAACTAGAATAAAGTATATAAATGCATATAGTTTAAGGATATCATTTTGGTTCTGATTTTATTTGGTAAGAAAAAAAATACAGCATTGTATATAGGACTTTTGGTGGTCGCTGACTAGTTCGGATTCCTAGGAGAGAAAGCACTTGAGAATCAAATGGGAGAAGCCCCCTTCAGTCAGTAATTGCTTTTCTCGAGATGTACGTGTTCTTTGGCCAGAAGCATGCTTTTAGATTCAGATAATACTGAATTGTTTATAACTGCTTTCACATAGGAAAACACTGCTAGCTCTATCACCTAAAGGATTTTTCAAGTTCTTTGTTTTCCTAATCCCTACTATCATGGCCAGGTACTCCTGGACATCCCAGAATATATTTCAGGGAAGACCACAGAAATCAATACTCGTATATGTGAAGTCTACGCTCTCTTGAATTCCTGGGATAAGTGACAGATCTGCCAGACAACACCTGAAATTTACTATTATGGCTGCATCTTTCAAATTAAGACAGGTCTAAATCCATTTCTACATACTAGGAAGTACAAGAAAATTAAGTGAAGAAACAAAACTTAAAAATAATGTTTATGCATAACAGCCCTCATGTGGAGAAGTCAGAACACGAAATGCATATGAATCTGAAGTGGGGGAGCTCAAACCCATATCTCTAAGAATTTACATACTAAAACAGCATAATATTACATTAAAACCTCTCTGTCCTGTACTAATGAATCCAAAGGGATTGTTACAGGAATCTAGATAGGATCTCGTTAATTTTTCAAAGGTTGTATTCACTATGTAAAATAGCAACAAGAAAGCTCAATGAGCTCCATAAATCTGTCATTGTTACTTCTTTTACTCCAGCATCCATGATGGCTTAATAAGGTGCTAACGCCTACAAATCCAGCAAGAGCCTAGGACCCTATGGTTTTAAACATGAGTTGACATCAGAAATAGTCTGCATTTCTCCAAACGTGTTGCAGAGAGACCCTTGAAAATTCACCACCATGGATACCAAGACTCTGCTACTGGCAGCAAATAGTAAATAAGGAGCTGCAAAAGAAATAATCTGAATTTACAGCCAACATTTACCACTATGTGTTCACAGCAAACCCTGGGGGAAGTTAAGGGAAACACCCAATACTTGGCATACTCTGGAGATGGGTGTTTTAGTTACAGTTCGTATAAACTTATGTTGGTTAGGTTTCCAAGTTCTGTTTATTTCCATTTTTAAAAGAGAGTTTTCTGGCCTAAGACACAGGATAGTGGTAGCTGGGAGGAAGGCATATCTGCTACATACACCTCAGGAAGTTATTTGGTTTTGCCAGGAGTGGGGGCCAAGTAGTTGACACTAATTTTAACAGAGCCTTGGTACTTCTGTCATGTCGGCAGCTTGTCTAATAGTTATTAAAACTACCAGGTTCTGTCCTACTGTCTGCATAGCTTTTTACATTTCCAATAGTCAGCTTTGCGTACCATTAAAAGTTAAATTTAGAACATCTCCCAATGAGTGGTGAGGGAGGGATAGGGAGCAACACAGGCCTCTACCTGGATAGGATGTTTACAAAGAGGATGTATCTATAGGAGAAGAAACCTCAAGTGGGAAGCTAAAATTTGAACTGCTTCTCAGGCAGAAGAGGTGATGAGGAGCTTCTATAGCACAGGGAACTGCAGGAACCCATCAAAGCCTGATGGTGAGTAGAGAGGATGGTAAAGCAATACAAAGGAGCTTAAGGGAAATGAGGCTCTTGGCACTGACTCTTGGAATATGAGTGTTTCCTTGGCAGAAAAGGGACATGCTGTCTATTCAGGTGGTGCAGTCCACAATTCGGAGGGCTCAGAAACGATGCAACCCAAAGCACCAGGGATGGAGAGAGAGGTTCTTCCTGTGCTCTATTCTCCTTCCCATTGTTGCCGTCTCCTGGCTTTCATCCATTCCAGGGATTCTCTGTTTGCAGAGAATCCCTGTGCTATAGGCTATAGTGGCCAAAAATACTGATTCATGGAGCTCATTTTCCTACCAGAGAAGGACAAGTATTCCCGGAATGGACAGGATCTGTCTCGATCATACTGCGCAATGCTCCAGGTGTGCACATATCTACTCTTCATTCATCCTCCTCTAGAGGCACCTTAATGGCACTGCAGGAATTTCACAGTTTCAAAACAGATGCTAGGAATCCATTTCCTATTGAATTAGGTAAGCAAGGAGGTAGATGTAGATAAAGATGTAGATATTATGATGCTGAGAAGTGCGGGACATAACTTTGGAGATCCTCTTCATCCATGAAGACAAGTTAAGTCCTTGAACAACCTGTACAATAGGCAGGGAAAGCAAGGGACTTCAATATATGATTCAGAAAAGCACATAGGAAACTGCCTTTGAAGACATCTGGAGATACCAAGGAGAAGAGTGAAGCTTACGTTCTTCTTAAGCCTTTAAGGTATCCTTTCTAGATGATAGAGAAGTGCCATTTTCCAGTCAGGATCCTCCATTTATGTCCAGTGGTTAGAGCACAGACCTAAGAGATAACTGATTCAGAGTAGATTTTTCCACTCTCTCCCCACGGGAATTTGAAGCATCCATTTCCTCTTAGTTGAATGTAAACATTAGTGGAGTAGCTTCTGTAAATGTTATTCCTATTCCACATCTCTATAATGAAATTACTCTTCCATACAAATGAAAGTATTAAATGAATCAGAAAGTAGTGATTTTGCCAGTTGCTGGGTTGGGTTTTCACTGTGTCACTCCTTGGAGTTCCCACACTGATCCTGCAGCATGGGCTACTTTTCAGTGTTTCAGCGAAGGTCTTTCAATAAGCTGTTCAAAGCATGGCCTGGAGGATATATATATATTCAAGTTTCAGGAAATGATTATGAAAAAAGGTCAGAGAAGAGGAGGATTCATTCAAGGAAACAGAAAATACTATAGATACTATATAATATATAGTATGTAATATATAATATTACATATAATTATAAATATTTTTTTCCTTCCTTAGTCACCTGACAAAACGCTTTGCTCACTTTCCATTCTGTGTAAGCAAAGATCTAAAAAGAATTTTTTGACCAAATCTTGCACCCCTTAAAGCAAACCCAAGTATCTGTGCAGCAAATAATATAACAGGGATGGGAGGAGCAGCCTGCTCTATTCTGGAAAAGCTAATTTGCCTCTTCTTTCATGGTTGCAAAAATCATTCCTCTCCTTTTCTTCTTTCTCATAGGGTTTTTTTTTTTTTTTTTTTTTAACTGTTAAGACTCTTTTACACTTTCCCAAGTGAGGGAATTCTCTTTACACATTGTCCCTCTCACTGCAGTCAAGCTGATAGATGGGGACAGTTTCCCTCATAGGCAGCTGACGTATTGTCCCCTTTCAGTATGCAGCTGGGCACAGCAAGCCCAGAAAGCTTTGATGCTGCTGGGATCGGCAGATACTTATCAGTGTGCCACAGGACGCCTAAATATTGATAGTTGTCAATTCAGATTTTAATAGACCTTAACAATTTCTTTTCTTTACCCAAATCCCACTGAATTTCTTCTGAATTCATGTATCTAATTTAGATTTATTTCTCAATCTCAGACATAATATTGGGATCTTCGAGGTCTGCTGCTGCAAAGGCAGGTACCTGGCACTCTTCAAGCCCCTGGAGCTTTTCCTGAAAATCCCAGTGCCTGCTGGGGGGCAGAACACTAAATACAAAGCAGAAGGGCTCCTGCATGCAAGTGACCTTACAGAGAGAGAGAGACAAGAGACTCGGGTGAATATGACCCATTTAGGAATCAAAACAAAACAAAACAAAACAAAAAATAGGGAGTCCTTTCATGTCTCTTAAACTAGTCCGGGGACCCGATGGAGACGGGATCGCCGGAGTCAGGCATACCTGCTCTGCGAGCGCTTTCAAAGCAAAGCAAACTAGGGCCAAGTGCGTTTTCTATCCCCAACCCAGCAGAGGAGCGCTCACCATTACCCAAGTCACGACAAGAAAGTCTCGGGCTCGGATAAAACGCGCACACGTCTGCACGCTCATGGCGGCACGGCAGGCCGGGCGCAGTGAGGGCGACTCGAGCCGCGTCCTGCCCTTGGCAGGGCCGCTGCCCGGCGGCGGGCGAGAGAGAGAGTCCCGCCGCCGCCGCCGCCGCCGCTGGGCTGCGCCCCGCACACCAATCACCGGGGCCCGCCTGCCTTCCTGTAGGTGTGCGCGGCGCAGCTGGGGAGCCGCCGCGCTCATGACAGACCTCCAGCCCCGCGCGAGGCAGGCCAAGTGCGCGCGGGGAGCGCGGCCGGAGCGGCGCCGGGAGGGCAGCGCTGCTGGCCCCAGCCCGAGGATGTGAGGCTGGCGCAGGTAGGGGCGCCCCGGGCGGCTC
>JAWLRI010000879.1:1330617-1365863 GCA_034781795.1 Crypturellus tataupa
GCCTCGGCCCGGCGCTGCCGTGTTGCGGAGGGACGGGGTGCGGCGCGGCCTGGCGGGGGATCCTCGCGGGGGCCGCTGTCCCCTGGGTCGGCGCGGCGGGACAGGGCAGGGCAGGGCGACCCACCATTTTGGGATCCGCCGGGGAGGAGGAGGAGGTGGGATCTCTCCAGGGAAAGGAGCTTTCGCTCCTCCCGAAGTGGGACGCTGGGGCCTGGTGCGCTGCTCCGTGGGGAGCGCGCCTGCTGCGGCACGGCCCGAGGCGGGCGGGCAGGCGCGGTGCGAAGGGAGGGCTGGCGCTAGGGGGACGTGGCCCCCCGAGAGCGGGCACGGTTACTCGTCGGAGGTACCGTGCGAGCTCCTGGCAGGTCCGTGCCTCTGGAGACGGTGGCCAAGGGGGGCTTTGCCTCGGCCCCCAGTCTGGGCCAGCTTGGGGGAAAGTCCTGGGAGACCCTGGAACACTTGTAGTGGCCTGCATGGGGTGCCAAGGTCCAGTGGCCCATAAGGAGGTCGCTTTCTTCCCTGTAGCAGGTAGGGCCTGAAGCGTAGGCCCGTAGGCTGGTCCTGGGTTCAGCTGCCAGCAATCCAAGTGTCTTCCCGCATAAACAGTGCCTCCTACACACGGGTGCAAGCCCACAGCGCTTGCTGGGCTTTCAGTTCCTAGCAGGTTGCTGAGGACAGAGGCCATGCAGTCTCAGGGCTGATCTGAACTCTGGACACCTTGTTTTTTTGCTTTACTTGCTGGCGTCTTGTGACTTTTATGGCCTGTCAGAGCGGGAAGGCAGAGGAATGAAAGGCACGATACTTGCATGCCGCACACTTCCTGTCTTGCTCCTGATGGGAGTCCCTGGTGGCTCTCATGGCCCAGACAGTGGCCTTGGTGCCCTCAACAACCTTCCAGGGGTGTTTGGACTCCTATTACTCTGGCCTGACTTGTCCTGCCCCTGGTGCAAATATTGTCCTTGTGCTTGATGCTTCATTTATTCTCAGAAGTTGGATAAGACCTGGATCAAACTTGGTAGGGATTACAGGGAAGGAGACCTGGACTCATCTGTATGGAAAGAATTGTTGCTGGCTTCACCAAGGATTTGCTGAAAGTAGATGCTGTTGCCTCCTTTTTGGGTTATATGCCAGTTCCTTCCTGACCAAGTGACATCTGTTTCATTTTTATGGAAGCTTTGTAACTTCATTCTCTGATGGTCTGAAGTTTCTTTGTAACTAAGTGGCTTGTTAGATATGGCTTGGATAAGGGCAGAGTCCTTTTAAAAGGTTGCATGGGAGTTGGCTTGGATTGGAGGAATAATGTATGGGTGACTCAGATTTCAGAACTGAAACTGAATTGGATGAGGAGGCATCTTTAAAACAGTCTTGAAATTGTATCAAACTGAATTATTGTTAATTGTTAACATTTGGAACAGTAGAGCTGGCTTACATGTAGAACATACTTTGCCAACTCCTGACTGAGGCTAGTGCCGTTTCTACAGTAGCCTGGTGAGCTTGATAAATGAGATTACACAACGTAATTGCCAGTGACAGTAAGGGTCTGAAGGGGCTTGGGGCTCCTCCTGTAGCCCTCTGCTCTTGCACTTTGAAGTACTGAGACTTGTAGACTCCCACTGGGGAGCTCTTCTTAGGCCTGACAGGCTTTGTTGGTGGGAATCTGTTCCTTAGGCCTTTCTTAATTTCTTCCTGTTAAATTTGGCTGGATGTTCTTGATCTCGTCCTGTTGCATCTTCTCTCCTTGTTTCAGGTGCTCATATGTTGTCTAGGGGTAAAGAGGGGTAAAGAACATGTTTTTTTGTGCGTGTGTGCTCCAGAAAATGTTTTAAATTGGGCTGTTTTATTTATTTAGGTGGTATTTATGTAAATTGTGTTCATTAGCTATTCCGAGCAAAACTTCAGAAACAGCTAGAAAGTGATTTCATCTCCATAACTATAATCAAATATTTACATGAAGGAAAAATAATTAAAAAAATTCTAAGAGAATTTAGAATTTAGAAAAATCCTAAATAACAGACTGCTTTTTGCAGTCTGTTATTTTTCCAATACCATGCTCACTACTTAATTACTGTTTAGCTAAATTATACATAGGTAGCTTATTTTAATAGCCAGGCCTGATGCATGATTTTGTAAATCCTTTCAAATTTCCTTGCTGAACTTCTATTGTATCTTTTAATAAAGTACTGAAAAGTGAATTTTCTTCACGTATAGCTATACTCTGTTGTTTCTGCATTTGGGCCATACAGAAATTGTTTCCCTCTTTTGTGAGGTGATCATGCATTTTTTATGTTTGAATTTCAGCCATTTGAAGATGGATGACTTGTTCTGACCCCCTGCAGGTATTTACATTCACAGCTGATTATCACTACATCAAATCCAAAATTCTATTAGAAAAGTACCCAGTTTTGATTTCATGATATCGAGCAATAGGCTGCACCAGTTCTCCAGGTAAATTATTCCAATAGCTGATTACCCTCGCTAATGCGTTATCTGAATCTGTCCAACCTGGTTTCTAACCGCAAAGTCTTGTTACAAATTTTCATGTCAGATTAAAGAGCCTGCTGCTGCTAGAATGACACGTTCGAGCAAAAAGGTGGCCTACTGTACTGCAAACTTACAGTTGTTATCCGTGCTAACCTACTAGTTCTGGCAATAGACAATCACGGAACTACAGTCACTAGGCAAATGGTGTAATTTAGAGAAGCAGTAAAGTGCTTTTCACTGCAGAGACCGTTTCCAGTTGGGGCGGTTAGAGAAATGTGAGTGAATAACTTTTCTTGCTTGGAGTTCAGATTCGCACGATGTTTAGTCTAGGATAACTGTAGCCTACTGCTGAGTGATCCGCTGAGTGATCCAGTCTTCTCATTTACAGCCTTGGATAATTTCAGTCACTGATCCAACTGAAAATCAATCTCTTTCCTAAGTAAAATCAGGAGATTAGACTAACCTGCCCTATAGCCAGTGGCACTAGGTCTGATGCAGAAGGGCAGCCTGCAGCTGGCGATGAAAAACGTGAAGAGGGTCTTCCTCTTCCAGTAGTGACCCATGCTTATGGGGATTAGATGCAAGAGGGAAGCCTGCTCTTCTGACTTCAGATAAATGGACTGTAGTTGTGCAAACCCTCTCGGCTGGCACTGTGGTTGAAAAAAGCAGGCACGCATACCACTCATCTGTGTTGGTCCCTGAATTTGGTTCCCGTTAGACTGTACACATGCTTGTAGTGCAAGAGAAAGGGTACTGTTAGGATCATGAATAAGGAGGGCAAAAGATAGGACTCCTTTTGGCAGCTGTGTCTGTTTATGACAAGCTAAAAAATTTGGCAAAAATTTGGCTTGAGACTTGTCACAGGCATGCCTTAGCTTAAGTTTTAATTAAAACTTACTTTTTTTTTTTATCTCAACTTTGAAGCAAATATATTAGAATAGCTGTCCTGATTAGCCCAAGTTAACTCAATTGATTGTCTTGGGAGAACTGGTTTTAGTCAAGGCTGGGTTTAGCTCTATGGTCAAGAAGTGTGTGGTGGGATTGGACTCCTTGTGAAAGAACATGTAATGTAAAAAGGAAGTCTATATCTTTGTTGTAATATATCTGATACCCATGCAAATTTTCATCAGTGCAGGAAAGTTGTACTTAGGCCTTTGCATTCTACATGAAGATCTTAGTAGTTTTCAGTGTCTAAACTAGGTGGGTATCCTTCTAGGAAAACTTCTTTAATCTCATCTCTTCCATTTACAGGTAACTTCATCTTTCTTTTCTGTAGTGGAAATGGTTTGTTTGACGAAATCTACTCCTTGTCTGTTATTTTAAACACTGTGGATATCAAAATTATTTGTGTAAGGTGGAATGAACACAACTGTAGAGACTAAAATTCCAAAATATTGCAGCCTGGAGGGGAGAGGATTAGGATCAAGGTGTTTTCTAGGCATCAGAGATGTTTGGGTTCCTTTTCCATTTAACACAAAGTGGGGAGTTGGTAGCATCATCTCATATTCCAAGTAACTATCTTATAAGTGGAAAAAAAATCCTATTTGAAGGAAAAGTTGGTACAGGGGATTGAAAAGCACCCTCTTCACAAATGTATTTTCCTCACCTAAGAACAAAACAAAAAGCCACTTGGGCTTTATGCCACTCATTACAAAAGAACACTATTAGAGAAAAGGTGAAATTCACCTTAGTTCAGAACAGGAAGTGTCTCTGTCTCATGGATTGGAAGATCCTGGTTCATATCAGGGTATGGTTCTAGGTTGCACAAAGCATGAGATGATCTGAACTTTTTATCATCTGCCTTGTCGTGCAAGGCCTGAGTCTGGGTTATAAGCGGATCTGTAACTTGTTGGTTGTGGTCATTTTTTAAAGCAGCCACAAGGTGGCTGCACTGACTACACTTGCATATTCACTTAATAAAAGAAACAAATTACTCAAATCACTGTTAAACTATACAGCAGGAATGGGAGGAAGGGTTCAAGGAAAAGAGGCTTTGTCCGTGATGTTGGAATTCCAGAAACATTTGTGCAGGTACCAAAAGAGTAGTATATATAAGCTTGATAGTATATAATAACAAAAAGTTACAGGTGAAATAATCAGAAGTGCCTGGAAATGTTATTTGAGTAGCCTAATTCTTAACAGAACCTGAGGTCCTTATTACAGATTTCTGCCGAGTGTGGAGGTGCTCGTGGAAACTTGGTGTTAACCACTGGTTACACCAATAAGACTGCAACTGATATACATCCTTTCATAGAGGAAAGATGCCCTAACCACACTGGTGCCTAGTGAAGTTCTGTGTCTCTAGGTGCTCTGGTCTGTAATTGGAATCTTTCTGCCATAGATCAAGAGTGAGCTTCTGTCTATAAACAACAATTTTACTCTCTTAACTCTACTAGTATAGGTATTCTATTGCATAGGTATCTCTAGATCTCTAAAACATCTGCAATGTTTGAGTCAATGTCCTTTCTAAAGTACCATGAAATAACCATTGTATTTTACAACTGAGGACTGTCTGGTTACACAGCAGCAAACTTGAGATGGTGGTGTATGTATGTGCTTCCTTTCTGTTAGCTTTATGAAAGAACAGACATTCCACCTGCACATATATACCTATATATATATATATATATATATTTATGTGAGCATTAGCCCCACTGGTCAGGGATTGTGCTTCACTGTGCAGTGTTTAGAACAATGCAGATCCTGCTTGTTGGTATTTTAATAAATATAGTTCATGGATTAGTTTCTTAGATGCATTCTTCCTTCCTTCCTTTTCTCCCTGGGAAAGATGTTTTCTCTCGGAAAACCATGTTTCAGGTATGGGTCAGGAGAGGCAATGGGAGGAAGGTGAATTTTGCTGGGAAGAAGGGCTGATCTTGAGGGCAGGAGGTGGCAACAGTGGTGAGAAAGTTGCAGCACTCTGCAGAACCCTGCTAAAACTGCACACAGAGAGAGAGAGTGTGAAGGGCAGCAGGAAGGAGAGCTATGGGCACACATAGGAAGAGAAATAGGACTACCATAAGCTGGATCACAGCATGTTTTCCTAAAGACATACGTAATTTATAGAGTGAGATTCAGCCTTTAAGCCACTCAGCAACTTCTTACTGCTACCTGGTGTTCTGTGTGTTGGTGGTAGGAAATATATTGCTGTGCTGTCACTTTTTGTCACCCCTGGGCACCAGTGAGAAGAGAGAATATTGTCTCAGGACACATGATAGGATTGAAGAGGAAGTGATAAGGTGTTGCTATAGGCACAGATTTAATGGTACATTCCCCTGAGTTGTTTTTTCTTTCCCGCTTGCCTCATTCCAGCCTCCCTGTACAATCTGGGAGGGTGGCCTTCCTCCAAGAGCCATCCTATGCTCTGCCTTTTCCTTCTTCCTCTGTGCAATGACTAGAATGAGCTGTGTCCACTTTTCTTGTCACAAAGAAAGGAAGAAGAGCCGGGCCAGGCATGCAAGTTATGTCATTGTAGGATGTACTGTGATCAGTCACAGGGGAGAGTCAAGGCTGTAAAAAGCAGCCTATTACGGTCTGTAGAGGAAAATCATGACAGCTGAGCTGCCCAGTGGTTAATATCAAGCATATCAACCTGCTTTTCATTAGTTCTATGTGCAGCATCATTTTTTGGTTTTCAGCTGCTGACTATGTAGTAATACCAAAGGCTCACAAATGGGCATCTGCATGTAAAAGGGCAAAACAGATTCACTCTGTCTCAGTGATAGTTATAGCAAAATCATAGACAAACAATAAAAATGTCAAAGACTCAAAAAAGAATGCAAGATCTGTGGATCTTATGCAATGAAAACTAGCATTAACAGAAGCCTGAAGTTCAGCAAGGCAATATGAAACCAAAACCCTGTTCTGAAATGTACTGTTTTTTACTAGCATGTTTTCTTTAATAATTTAAAAGGCAGAACTCTCAAGTTTTCTTGTGACAGTGGAAGAGAATGAACAAAGCACATTTTAAAATTTAAAAAAAAAAAGTATTAACAGATTCAGAGGTCAAGCAAAGTGTTGAAGGCCTATGCAAAAACACTGTTGTGTTCTATGGGTTTTTCTTGACTGTTCTGCTTAGTACTGAAAATAGAGCTGCAAAAATTGCCAACAGGTATTACTAGTTCAGTAATATTTTATCTTGAAATAGATGTCTGGGACATAATGGAGTTGTGAGCTTGTGCTGAAGCTAAGATGTAGTCCAGAGCAAAGAGTTAAAGAGTTTCATAAAATTAAGTATCTGAATCTGTTCAGAAGTAGTTAGATGAGTGTAGCATGACTGAAAAGTTGCAATGTTGCCAACACCTGATTTATTTTTTCTTTTTATCACTAGTAATACATGTGATGTTCTTAAGGCCACAGGTTCAGAATTAATGGATTATTTAAGAGTAATAGTGTGGGGTCATTTTCCCCACCCCACACAAATTTGGCTATCTTTATTGTGGGAGAAAGGTGGGGGAAATGAGACATAAGTGTCACCTGAATGTTCACATAACAGAAAGCATGGAAAGAAAATTCCCCCCCACTCTCCCCCTTTTTTTAAGACTTTTTCTCTCTCTTCCCCTCTTAAGGAGAGAGGAAAAGGGGAAGAAGAAAAAAGAAAAAGAGAGACAGAGATGTCAATCTGGCCTGGGCACCTAATTTAAAGCACTTGCTGGTGAAAGCTTAGTTTTTCAGGTATGGTTTGTTAGCAAGAAAAAACTGTTGGGATATGTACTGACCTCAAAGCTCATTATGAATTGCAGAAGGGATCTCATCTGATGGAGGCAAAAGACCAAATGAAAGTATAACATGATCAGGGAAAACATTTTTGTAGGTGAAGGGATTGTTCAAAATAGACTGTGCTTATGGTTGTATTCAGAGACAGAATTTATAACAGGGCTTTGCATATTCACTGCAATAAGCAGACACTCCCTGATTATTAGAATATATGTGGAGATTGGAGAGTTAACATTACCTCAATCTCACCCTTAAGTAGGTAGAAGCTGCTACTAAAAAGGGAAAATTATGAACTGGGGATGAGGTCCAGGAATGAACAGACAGTTCTAGGTTATCTTGGAAGACAAAAACAAAGAAACAGCTGCTTATACATCTTAGCTTTGTAGATCCTTCCTGTGAGGAATGACAATAGGGAGAATTGAAGGAGGGAAATTTCCCACTACCCTAATGTGCATGTTCCCTTTTCAACCAATATTATGTTGCTGATGATCACAGTGCTTCTTTGTGGACCTGTTCGCTTGAAATCCCTGGGAGACTGCTACTGTGTTTAACTGTTCACAAGCTCTAACTGTAAGTAGGGACAAGACTTGGGAACAGCAGCCCTATAGATGTGTCTTTGTCACCTTCCATTGGGGTAAATTCTAGTCAAACAAGAATATCAATAAATAGGAGCACAGTGGGGGGGGGGAGGAAAAACACTACCAAGGTGACAGAGTACATTTGTCACGTGTCACTGTTGAGCTGGAGTTTAGTGTTGTTGTGGCAGTCCTCTCCAGATGTAACTAGATGAACGTGACCCACAGCAAAGACTAAGTCATTGTCCCCAGAACAGCAGCTGGACTCAGGTTGTGAAACCCTCCTACTTCACTGCCTCCTCTTACCCAGGATTTGTATCTCAGCCAGCTCCCCAGCGCGCTGTGAGGGAAAGACTCATTCATCTTTCCTTCAGCTCTCTACTTGCATTTAATTCATTTTCTCTTGCTGAGCAGCAGCTGGCTGGGTGGGACACACGGAGAGGGGTGATACTGGGGTAAGCAGCAGTCAGCAAAGATCTGTGCTTAAAGCCAGTTTCCCACTGTGTACCAGTCTGGCAGAGGAATGGCTGAAGACTGATCTTCATTATGGCAGAGATACTGGGAAGAAAAAGGAGAGCTCTGATTCTTTCCACTTTCCTCCATATGGTTCGATCTTTAAGCTCTTTGCACTTAGCTTTTCCAAACTAGAAGGATCATACCAGATTGTATGCTTTGCTGTTTCCTGTAGTTATTCAAGTGCAGTGAAGCAGCCTGCTATGTGCCAAGCCTGATTAATTTGTGCAGGTGAATGTAATGGGCAGTGGCAGAAGTTATGACCGAAAGCTGCC
Source organism: Crypturellus tataupa (assembly GCA_034781795.1). NCBI lineage: Eukaryota > Metazoa > Chordata > Aves > Tinamiformes > Tinamidae > Crypturellus > Crypturellus tataupa. The sequence continues at coordinate 1,339,178 of JAWLRI010000879.1, forward strand.
CGGGATGCTGAACTGGAGGAACTCTGCTGTATCTCACTGGGCCCAGGGGAGATGAGTGTTTGTGTTTGTTTATGCCCCACTGATCAAAGCATGTTGCAGGTAATAGGGAAGACAATGAGCTAAGTTTTAAATTTCATTTAACTGATCCCTGTACTTCTCAGGGGAAGTTCCTTATTCATATTAAAGAATGCACACCTTCAATTAGAATACAGTATGATATACAGAGTTGTGTAGGCTGGTGTGAATGCAAGTGTATTGAGGACTTAGCCTTCCTGAGTTTGAGCTGACAGTATTTTGTGATCATGTCTTGAAAGAGGTAGAGGATTTTTTTTTTTTCTTCAGGTTTCTAGTACACCGTTAGTTATGATGACTGTTAGGAGTCTGCTGTTCTGAGTTCACTAGCACACTGATGTTATGAGTATGAGTGAGGCCTTATTTTACTTTTTTGTGTATCTCCATTTGGCAGGGTGGGGCCTGGGAGGGGAAAGAGATAGTTTTACATGCCACAGGGATTAGGAAAAAGAGGCCTTAGGCCAGTCAAGAGTCAGAGCTGATGCCTTCAAAGACTGCCAAAGGGCAATCTCAGGGTTTCAATAGCTCAGCTAATATTTGAAGATCCATGAAAGACTGCTATTTTAGGAAATCTTGGAGGATGGAAGTGAGAAGAAGAGCCTGCCCCTCATTCATATGCAGAAAAATGAAAATGAAGCAGGAGGGATTAAAATGCCTATAACTATACCTTATTCACTGAAACCTCATTTATTAAAGTGAGAAGATACTGTAATTAGTATATCATAGAAATATGATATATTTTTTTCCCCTCTTACTCCCCATAAAGGACTGAGGAATGACTGTGACTTCTCCACTTTTTGTAATATGCTGTGTTAATTAGAGTGTAAGGAACTACCACTAAATCTAGATTACAGTTAGGAGCTTTAATTACCTACTACTCTAATTGTGAAATAAATTGATGGTAATTTGATAGTAGTTATAAAAAAAAGTTTCACAAAATTGATGTATAGCGGTTATACCATTTTAAATACTGATTTATGGTTTTTTGTTTGTTTGTTTTTTAACTGCTCATTCTGAAATGAAAGTCACAAAAATGCATCCTGTTATTTCATTTGGAATATTTCTATGCTAGACTTTGTGGAGGAATTGAGAAGGTTTCCAGGGCTTTTCCTACCATCTCATTTTTGTTGGTGTTTTTCAGAGTTAGTTACATGGGGCTACTTGACTTTGAGTTGTCTGCCATGCAAAGTCTCTTTAGATCAAACCCTTTATGAGAGAGAGCTCTGCTTGTGTGGGAATGGTACAGTCATGATACTGAGATCAGGAAACATTAATAACTGCTCCCTTAAAAATTCTTACCCGACTTCATATATTGAGCCAGTGGTGAAAACATTATTAGCAGAGCATGCATAATGGAAATGTGAAACTTGTGCACTGATGCCTGTGTGATGCCCGTCCTTCAGGATGCACCTGATTTTAGTTCAGGCACTTGTCCATGGCAAGCAGCAAGACACACACACTGCAATGGCAGGGCTTAGCCGGAAGAGAAAAAAAAATAAAAAAAGACAAAACTTTTTCTTTCTTTGAGAATTGGTGGTGGAGGGAGGTTTGCCCTTATTCCCACTAGTCACAAGTTAAGCTTTAATATTTTGGCTTAAGAAAGATAAGACAGTATGAGATCTTGCTCATTGCCAATGTTCCCATTTAACTACATGATTCTAGGAAGTGGGACTATATGAAAAACAGAAAATACTGTGATGCACACAATAAGCCTATGCCAGTTGGCCATGCAAGAATTGTGCTGTGAATAACAAGTTTTCCATGTGTTTGCATTAGTATCTTCCTATTCAGCACCCACACAATTCCTGTGGCTTTGGGTGTGTGAAGAAATTTTTCCGGGGGGAGAGGGAAAGGGTCCTCTGTGGTGCTTTCCCACATTTACATTTTTTATTCTCTTTTATTTATATTTAATGCTCTTTCCTCCCAATAGCAAACATGTTTCATTGTGCTGGATAGCTTCCTTGATCTAGGTATACCAATTACATTTCCAAGAGAGAACTGTTCATTCCCCAAAAAGCTGGATTAGGGGAGCGTTGTTCCCAAGTCTGTTTTCCCCATGCATTCCCCTCAGCCTCTTTGGATGTATTATTTTTTTCTTTATCTGCAATTTTTAGTGGAAAGTTGCTGTATTGACAACTACAATTATGATATGTCTCATTTTTTTTAACATCTATCATAAATCTGGTTACTGGAGTAATCAAATAATAATTTTAAAATATGAGTAACTAATGCTGGAAATGTATTTCAAAATCACAGTTTTTATTTTTAGCTGCTATCTCGTGATAGGTTGATACCAAACTATTTTTCATTGTTAACTTTCTCTGATGGTGCTAACAATATTGAAGCCTGAATGTGGTACTTGTTTCTGCATATAGGTATGCTGGTTAGGACTGATGAAGTTGTACTGGTAGAAGCTGGTAGGATCATCGTGTAGTGTACGAGTGCAGTTTTGTTGGTAGTACTAGGACTTGCATCAGTTGCACAGGATATGCTTTACCGACATTGATACAAAAGCACAATTGTGCTAGTATATTTATGACTTTTTCCATACAGCTTATCAGCAGTTCTCTACTGCTAAATGGTTCTGTTTTGTAGCGGTTCTGACAAACATCAGTAATGGCATTAAGAAATCTTTCTGTTTTCAAGATGGAACTTGATCACACTGTGAAAGAGGTTATATTATGTGTTTGCCAAAAACATCAGACAAGACAACTTAGGAGGCCCTCTCTGCAAGGCAGGATGGTGTGTTCCCATTTAATTTGCTGAATACTGTTCCTTCTTATCTGTCTGTAGCTTAACTGCTACAGACAGATACCTGCTGGTACAGGTAACGTGACAACGAGGGTACTCGGCAGTGGTTCCACCTGGGCAAGGCCAAGCTTTCAAGTGTTCCCAAGCCCTTTGATGTTTTAATGGCATTTGCATCTGTCAAGATGGTTTGGTGGAAACATTAGCATTCTTTAATCTGAGACTTAAAAATGGCAGCGTGGGATTCTGGCTCATGTTTCTGTAGTGTAGTAAAAAAAGAATGAAATTTCTGCAGCTAACTGAAGAATCTCCTCCATCTAGGTCCTGGATCACTGTTTAATGAGAAGCTGGGAACTCTTCTAGTTCTTCTAGCAAGGAATGTGTATAGCATGTTACACAGCCAAGAGCAAGCACTCTACATCATAGCATACATTTTGGAAATCTTTGTCTCCTTCTTGGCTCCAGATGTTTCAGTCGGTCCTTTCTTCATCCCTGAAGTTTGTAGAGACGCCTGCATAGAGCAGCTTGCAGTAACTCTGTTCATTGCTTTTGCTGGGGAATTATTTCTGTCAGTCCAACAGTTGGTATTTAGTGTTAACATTAAATATTATATTTAATTTAAATCGAAATATCAAGGACATTTTTTCTATACTTATCTTTGTCAATTAACAAATCATTAGATAATTAATAGGTTCACTGTATCTTGACTGTGCCTTTCATTAGTGGAAGCTAGTGAGATGTTAGTGGGAACATTACAACTCAGGCAAACACTCTGCACTTGTGTGTCAGAGAGGTCTTGTTCACTTCTGAGCTGCAGTAGCAGCTTAGAAGTTTTTTTTATAGGAGATCAGCTGGCATCAACATGACAAGCTATTTCTGTTTCCTTGATCTGAAACAATTGTGGAGGGTACTACTTCCCAGAATACGAACGGCACGTAGACATAGTCTTGCACTCTACATTATTTTGGCACACACACTTCTAAAAATTATTTTCTTATTTTAGATGTTTTCTCCTTCAAGTTCTATTTGTTCTCCGTATCTCCAAAACCATTTCTAAGTAATATTATTTCCCTTCTTCATTCTTATCTCTAGTACTTGATGTAATCTCTTCCTGAGCTCAAAAGTGTTGACCCCACTGCTTCACCTCTCTTTGTGGGCTGTATAGCGATAGAGTAGCCTAGTGGTGCTTGAAGATCAGCAGGTTGGACCCAGTGGCAGTTTTCTGCAGCAGCAATAGGCTTCTCTTCCCTGGTGACAGCATCAAGGTGAGAAAGCAGCCTGAAGCTACGCCAAGTAGCTACATTCACTGGAGAGCATCAAAATTAAAAAAAAAAGAAAAAAAAGTCACTTGTGGTAGGGGACACTTTGTGTCAGAGCACTCCAGACCCCTTTTCAAAGCGTTTTACTAGATTGAATTAAAATGTAACTTCTAGGTAGGGCTGCTAAATCTGGCAGCAATTTTCCTACACCATTAGCTCTGGATTTTCTGAGCTTGCTTGAGCCATCATGATTCCTTGTAAACCAGATCTGAACTATGTGATGGAGATACAGCCCCTAACTGTATCTCCATCACATAGATGGGGCTCAGCACACTCTGTTCCTTTGTAGGTGGGACCTTGTCAGTGGACCTTATACCCTGCATTGATCTTTGTCCTCCTTGCTCCTGTTGCCTGGTACCTACACTGCAGCGCTACAAACTGGCTTAAGTGTTTCTGCACCAAGCTGGGGTTGCATCAGCAAGGGTATGTCCCAGTCATTGATTCCCAGCCTTTGCTTTATTAAAGAAAAGAACCGATGGCCTCAGCTGTGCTTAACTGCCTGTAGGCAGTGGGGGTTTCTCCTGTCTGTTACAGACAAAAGTTCAAAAGCTGTCTTCTCAAAAGTTATATTTTTCCCAAAGTTACAAGAGCTTTTCAAAAGAGCAGCAGCTGCACTGCAAAGCCATAGGCCCTGGTGAGCAGTGTGTGTCTCAGCTGCTCCCTCCTCCCTGTGGCAGGCCTCAGGGAGGCCCAGAGAGGAACATGCTCCTGCCGCGGCGCACTGGGACCCGCACCTGTCCCAGCCCGCTGGCCGCCATGAGGTGCGCAGGCCAACCAGGGCCGCTCTGAGTTAGACACAGGTTGTCCGATCACCTGTGTTTCTGTCCTTGCTGGGGGGAGGGCTAACCAGCCAGCTGAGCTGCTCAACCTGCCGCGTACCTTGGTGCAGCTCCAGCTCACAGGCTGGTAATTGCAGGGCAGGGCGTGCTCAGCCAGGAGCCTGTTTACAGCAGCATGGGTGTGTTCGTGGCTGCTCCCGGCTGCCTTAGCACTGTGGGGAAGGAGCAGGGAGAGGGAACACCATGTGCTCCCTGCTGCAGACCAGGGCCTATGCACAGGGCAGAAAGCAGGAAGGTGAAGATGGCAGTCAGGTGTCCTGCTCTTTGGAGGATCACGATTTGGAGGCTTGTGTAATTCTAGAGTTACCTAGGATTAACACAGTGCTTAATTCTACATGGGATTATATTAATTCTGGAATAGGAACACCTTGTGCTGACTAACTGGAGGGCTTGTCTGTGCTTGAGCATGGTTATTTTATTTATTTATTTATTTTATCCTCTCTCCTCTCAGACTTTCTATCTCTGGGAGTGTGGGGGTGGGAGGGGACAAGACACAATTAGGTATTTTGTCTTTACCGATATAAGTAATTGTCATCTCTCTGCCGGTTAATCGATCCATTTTAGAATATGATAATTCATGTGGTTTTCTGTAATCTTGGAAAATAGCATATGGATGTGCGCACCATTACAGGAATTGCTTTTTCTGCTATTGCTTTTACTGTTACCCTGTTTTGCTTAGTTGGTTACCTTCCTCAACCATTCCCTCTCCAATTTTCTGCTTGCTACAGCAATTGCCTGTGTATTTTCATGCTGACATACAGCCAGCTGCACCCCCTTTCCATTCCTCCTTCCATCCAGAGTTACCGACACATTAGACATCAGCTGCATCCTCATGTTATTGTGGTGAGCTGAGGTTTCGTGCTTCCAGGGCTTTCTGGGGGCGGAACATGTGGCTAGCTGCATCTGGTTAGGAGTCATTGGCCCACCTCACCTCAGGAGTCATGGTAGAGCATAGGCTGTAGAGATGGCACACTGAACGGTGAAAGAATGGCAGCCCCAGGAGTGCTGACTCCTGGGAAAGTTCGTATAACCTGCTCTTGCAAGCTTTTCTATCACACTATAGACCCTACTGCAAATTTTGAAGTAAAAGATTTCTCCAGGAAGGCCAGTTCCTGGGCCTTTGGTACTAAGCAAACTTTCAGGCAGAGGACCAAACTGGCTTGTGGTTGGAACATAATGCAGCAGTGCTCCAAGGGGCATTTCTTCCAGTAACTACTAGGCTCCTCTATACTGCTTCTCTGTATTTGATTGTTATAGGTGCTGTTAAGGTTGAGTTTTGTTATTTCTTTCAATCTCTGTGAAGTCCTTATTGCAGAGATTTACATCTTTGATCTCAGTGCTCCAAGGAGCCCTCAGGAGGAGCTTAACTGTGTCACAGGCCAGATGTCTGGGATCTCTCCACTCACCGCAGAAAGTTGCCTGTCCCTTCTCCTGCCTAACTTACCAAAGCTTCTCTCTTGTTCTCCCTGCACTGTGCACTGCCCTCTGTTCTTCTGTGTGTCAGTATCATAGTGAAACTGCTGCAGCTTTACACTAGTCCTTTTACCTTGGCATCAGAGCCCAGGAAGTAGAGCTAAGACTTTCAGCTTTGTAAGAGAAAATTTGATGTAGTTTACATCCGAAAGGGCTCAATAAGCAGGAGTGCTTCCTCTCACAGGTCAGGCTTAAGTTTAAGGATTTTGGTATTGAAAACTTTCTAGCCCATTCTGCCTATTAGTGATAAATCTTCCTTAGTAGTCATCTTTTGTCCAATGCCACCAAATTGCCTCAACAGTTTCTCTACTTTTGGGGTGACTATTTTTGAAAACTGTCTGTATTAGCTGTGTTAAGCAGTGCTTTTGTTAAGCAGAGGAGACTCAAGTTAGACAGCAGGAACAGTGTAGCACAAGAATAATCTAATGCAATCATGAAGTTTGTGGTATAGGAAGAGTAAACGTATCTATTTGGGATGACAGTGGTATGAATTGACCCTGCCTTGGACAAGGTGACCTCTTTCAAGTTTATGACTCTGCTCTTGGTACTGGCAGATTATGTTTCTGTGCAAGTTTTATACCTCACAGCATTGTGTATATGCAACAGTGCATATGTCCATATGCCCCAGTTTCAAAAGATGATTTATCATGAGGAAGGTAGTTGACTGCTGACTATAGCAGAATGTCTGTGTAAAGTTTCCAAAACATTATGTGCTCTTAGGCACATAATATTTGCTGAAGTTATAAGTATTTACAACTACTCTCAAATTGAGGGGGGAAAATCCAGATTACAAAATAATCCAATTTTGAGATTATTAAAATGAAAGATTACATGAGGGGAAAAAAAACCCAAAATCTAAGAATTAAGTTAACTGATCAACTCCTCTTTTGTTTTGCTTGAAACTCTGGTAAAATTGTTAACTTTAAATTTATAGGATTCAGACATATATGAAGTATATGAATTTAGTTGTCTGTTTTGAGCAGTTGTTTGTTTTGAGCAGGAGTATACCTATATATATAATTTATGTATTGCACAAGTAATTTGAACTTTCTAGAGCCTTGGAAATTTTGTGCTGCTAATATACTTTTTATTTTTTTTTTTTTTTTTTTTTTTTTTGTGGTGGTGTGTGTTTGGTGCTTGTTCGTTTGTTTGCTTGTTTAAATCTGAAGAAATGTGAAATATGACCAAAAGCTGCAAGATCAGCTTCTGGCATCTGGAAGCTTTTACAACTGTAAGGATGGAGGAGGAAAACACTGAGGCTTTTGCTTAGGACTGTGCCTCCTCATTCAAACAGTTCCCTCCTTACACACTTTGGCATGACTGCAAGGGTACTCAGTACTGAGTATACGTAAAGCAGCAATTTTTGGTAAGAAGAGGATAAAGAGAAAAAGGCTGGAATACTAGAGAAATGTTCCAAAGCAGAGGAAAGATGGGGAAGTGGAGTGAATAAAATTGGTTTCTTTCTCTCCTTTCTTAAGGAGATCATGAATCACAGGATCTGCAGATAAGTAGAATCCAAAAACAAAAAAAACCCCAAGTAATGAATCAGATTCTACCATCCTTTCAGACAAATTCCCAAATACACATTCCCTAGTGCTTTGTCATCGTTGATCTTCAAATGTAGTAATGGATAGGAAATTTCAGTGCATCCTTTAGAAAACTGTCCAACAATCCTGAGGGTTTTTTTGTTTTGTTTTCCAGGAAGCGCAGTCTAAATTATGATCTTATTTCTCTTGGTAATCTGTAGTTGTGTCCATGACATCAAAGTTACTGCTTTCAGCCCTCATGGTTTAGAGCCCTCAAGTCACATTCTAGTTATCCATTAATTAAATGCTTATGTTCCTAGTCCTCATTAATCAATTCCTGTGATCAGTTGTAGTAAGTCTCTCTGTTATACCTACATGCATAGACATCCAGTAAAGAGAGCAGTCAGCTCTAAAAGCACAAGCTTCTTTTGATGTCGAGATCTCTAAGTAATCTCAGATGGAAGGGACACGTGAGTATACATCAACCATGCATCAAAAATTAGTGGAGATTGATCATTTTCTTGTTCTCTGAATGCCTTCTGGCATGGCTAGGAATGACCAATGCTTTTCAGAAGTTAAGCTGCAGATTGGTGGAGAGATGCTCGCATATCTCTTTTCCTTGACTAAAGTCACTTTCTGAATTTACATATAAAACTGAAAGGGCACTGGTAGGCTTATTTTACTGTTATCATCATACTGAATACGGTTACTGAGTGTTTGCCTATCCTTATATGTAGTGTTTGTTTTCCAACTCTTATTCTGAGTATGTGTTTTACTTTTTTCTTGGACACAGTTTTAAAGGTTTTTTTTTTTTTTTTTTTTTTTAAGCCAATTAAGTCTACCAAATCATTCTGCAGTGGTAACAAAAATATGCATTTTTCTTTGGCAGGATGCCTCACTGATGGAGTTTGAAGAAACCAGTGAGGGAGGTACCACTCTCCTAGAAGCCAGCAGCACCACTGGGGAGGCCTGGGATTCTATGGTAGCCAAAAAAGAACATCATGCTCCTTGCGCATCAGTACAGATAAGCCGAAGCCCATCTGACTCTGCAAAGGAAGCAGAGCTTAACTCGCCCCAGGACTGCTTTTCTGCTTCAGAGGAATCAGCAGAGATGCTGGGCAGACCTTCTAACTCTGTGCGAAAAGTGCCAGCAGGACTGGAACAGCTGCAAAGTTCCAGGCATCAAAAGGGACTCTCAGAATGCAAAGGAGAAATATTTTTGGAGGAGGGTGGACTGGATTGCTCTCTCAAACTTGACCAAGCAGGGCTCATGGACCTGGAAAGGAACCAGGACTCTTTCTCTCCCAACACAGTCCAGGATGGCAACATCATCCTGCAGGCTCTGGACCTCAGCCCTGAATGTCCTCAGTGCCAGGCAGAACACATGGCTTCTCACAGCTCACATGCTCAGGCCCAGTGTCCAAAATCCCCTTTAACTGATTCCGTTCCCTCACAGAGAGAACCAACTAAGTGTTTTGTGGTGTGTAAAACCATTTCAGAGGGTCACTATAAGGCCGAGCCTTTTCTAGATAAGATTGTGACAGAATCTTTGCAAGAGTTTGAAGCTACGGGAGAGCACAAAAGCAGCACAAAAGTGGTACCAGCAACTGATGAGCAGGCTACCTCAAGGGCAGCAACTGAAGACATGGCTAAGCCTAACCCTTCTGAAGAGGCTAAGGAAAGCATAAGAACACTCCAGGGCCAGGAAGGGAATACAGAGTCTTCCTCTTTCCACCATGTGTCTTCCAGCTTAACACATAACAGCCAAGGAAGTTCACTATATGTGAAAGGAAACATCTCAGCCAATGAGACAAACAGCAGCACGGCCAAGGACCAGGGAACAGTGATGATAATTAGGCAAAACTCATCGATTTCTAATCTTGAAGAAGATGGCTATAGAAAAGTAGAGGGCAGACTTGCCTCTCCAATAGCATGTGCTATCCAAGCAAAGGATGCTGTTAAAAAAATAGAGAAAACAAATGGTTCACAGCATAAGCAACCAAAACAGAAGGACCCAGAACTGGATCAGGCAGTGTCTGAAATTCAGCAGGCAGAGCAAGAAGAGGAGGAGAAAAAGTTCAAACAGCAGAATCTGCAAGAAAAAGAAAAATCACAGATAGAGCCAAAATATCAGAAAAATAGAGAAGGGAATGAGCTAGGACAAGAACTTCCAAAGGAAGAGCTTGACCTGGGGACCTTGTCAGCAGCCTTCAGTTCAGAGACATCATCTGCCTCCAGGTACAAAGGGGACTTGAGTGATTTGGAGAATGTTTCTTCAGCTGAGCAAACAGAACCAGCATTTCTTCCTGGAGAATCTGTCTCTGAGAGTCAGCAGCCTGATGAAGATGTGCTGCTGACAGTCTCTGTCGCAGCAGCACATTCTGCATGTCAACCAGCTGCTGTCAGTCTTTTGCCATCAATTAGCCTGAACCCTGTGGATGAAACTCCCATGATGCCCCCACATACATGCCATATCTCTAACCAGGCAGCAGACCTGGAAGACTCTGAACGCTTTTCCATCAGCGGTCAGGATAGTTCAGAAGCTGATTGGGATGACAAAACAGGACTGAGCAAGGAGGATGAGCACAGTGATGGACATGAAAAGGCAGTCCGGAAGTTTGATAAAAGAAATGTACCACTGTGTGAAGGAATGGCAGCATCCTTTAGTGCAGAGAACTTAGAGGCTTCTGTTCCAGTATATTGTTCTTCTGGTACCAAGAACTCGAAGCTACCTGATCACACAGATGGTCATCCAATTACAGAAAATTTGGGAAAACCCGGGCTTCATGACTTCATTCCAGCTTTACCCTCACAGATTACCTCACTAGCTTCAACATCTGGTCCCCATCAAGAGGATGATGATGGAACACCCTCTATGAGCTCTGAGGACTGTCCTGGTGGCAACCTGGACAAATTGCTAGGTTCTGTAGAGAGGCCAGTCAACCAAGCTGCTCCACTGTGTGTGCAGGACCTGGCACCGGGGGAAAATGAAATTTTAAATACTGATTCAGGGGAGCCCCATGAATTGCTTACCTCTGAGGAAGGCTTTCATGAAGAGCTTTATGGCCCATCTTCTCTCTCTGTAGTTTGCATGACCCCTCCTCTGGAGGAAGAGAGCCTTTTTGGAGATAGAGGAACACTGACTTTTGTTTCAGGACCTCTAGAATCACCCCAAACACCAGACAGGACTTCTACCCCCTTGAGCTACCCAGAAACAATTCAGCAGTACCAAAAAAGCCCAGAAAAGGTTGCCATTATCCAAGGAAGTAATACAGAAGAAAATGTGGGTCATAAACTACAACAAACACCTTTACTTGGTCAGTGTGATGGGAATTTAAACCAAGAAGAGCCAGGATCCAGAATCTCCAGTGTCTTGAGCAACCTAACTTGGCCTTCTGAAGAAGCTACGGTACTTGCTGTGAAACAGCAAGGACCAGCAATCTGTCCTGCACCTGAGTCAAGCCTACCTCTGGTATCTGAGCCTGATGCCAAACAGCTTCCAAATCTTCTATCCCACATCCAAAACCCCAGCCAGGTTCAGGCCCCTGCACTTAATGAAAACCACCTTGCCCAGACTCCAAACCTTGACAGTGACCAGCCACCAGCCACCAGTTCAGATCTAAGCTGTACTATAGACAGTAATGAGTTACTAGCCATTCCCCCTACTGTGAACCACCCTCTTCAGACTGTCACAGATGAATCTGATTCTAACACTGTGGTCTCTGCTCCTGATGCAGAAGTAACAGAGAAAGACATCCTTGTTCCAGCAACAAAAGAGTGGGATCTCTGTAATTCAGGTACCCAGGACACAGAGAATACTGATGATTCAGGGGTTGGTCTGTTGTCCAAAAACTTTTCCACCATGGCAAATGAGCCATTGGCCTACTGCTCTGACACCAGCCCTGAAACAACAGATCAGTATATGGACACACACCGTGGAAAGTCCTCACCTCACCACAACTCTCAGCCTTTGCTGGAGAGCCTGAGAATGCCCACAGACTCCAAGAATAGAAACTCTGTACAGCCACTTCCAATGCTAGCATTCACCAATCCAATTCACTTCCTCCAGCTCAGCCCTCCATCACCACCAACCACCAGAACAACCTGTGAAGAAGAAGTCTTGGGGGAGATGCAATGGGTGCAACAGACAGACATCTTTAGCATGGACACAAAGAACATCTCTGCTCTGGCAATGATTACAGAGAAAACAAAAGCTGAGAGGATGGTCAAGCAAAGACTGGAAGTACAAAGAGAACAACAGCATTCAGTAGCTCAGCCAATGGGGGAAGTGACCAGACATTCACCCTTGGAAAAATCGTCAAGCTGGCCAGATAAAAAAATGATTAGAGTGGTGACACAGGAGCCAGTAGGCAGTCAAGAAAACTCAATTAAACGCCGAGTAAAAAGCAAGGATTGGCATCGTCAAGGCCTGAAAAGAATATCAATACCATCAGACATCTTGCAGGGTGAGTCCTCTCCCTTCCCCAAAACTTATCCAGATACCAAAACCTAACAGGAAATAGGCAAATGATATGAAGTCATGACTGTTGAGGGATCAGCATTGTTCTTGTAATTTCTGGTTTATGGTAATACTTCTCATTCTAGCCTGTGTATCTCTTGATATCCTGTTCCAACCAGACAACTCTGATTCTCTCATCCCTTAATTTCATATCATGTTTCTTCTAAAGCTCTTCCATGTTTAATGATCTGTTGCACTTGCTTAATAACACAGGTTATTTTGGCATACCTGCTGGAATTAATTTCTTAGAGCTTGATTCTTAAGTTTCATGGCTGTTCCATGGTGCTGCATATCAGTAATGGCTCATTTCCAAGCACTAAGGAACATGCATGCACACACCCTTAGTAGGCTATATCTGTTGTAGCATGTTTTAGTTCCTTGTTTATTGCTGCCTCCCTTTATTTTGCAACTGATGCCCTTAGGTTCCAATTTGGCCTTCTGGAAGAAATGATCCTTCTGAGAACACACAATTTGAGATACCAGATAGGACTGCAAATTCGTCAAATCCAATATCTCGCCTTTAGTAAAAGGATGTCAGGAATGGAAAACTTATGTCCTCTGTAATGTAGCTCATTCAAATTGTGCTTTCTGTGAGGATGCATGTCTGTTCTTCATTATATCTCACATGAATTGTACTTTTAACATAATGGTCTTAGCTCTTTAGTTCATTTTCTAAGGTCAACAAAATAATGGAGGTTTGGTATACAGGAAAAAGAGGGGTTCTTAGGGCATACAAAAGGTTTGGCATTAGCATGTAACTCAAGATCTTTTTCATAGACTTGACCTGTAAACTGCAAATGTTAAAACATTGAAAGTAACAATATTATCTTGTTCCTTACCCATGTTTTGAGCTCATATATATGTGCATATGTGTTTATTTTCAATCCTTATTTAATTAAGGCTTTTGCAGAACAAAAGCCCATACTTTCCTCATTTTACATAAACAGAAGCTGACTCAGAAAACAGCAGTTTGTACACACTCATGTAGTATCTAAATGTGAGAACTGGGTGGCAAAACTTGTTCTCATGCCTGATTGCCCAGACTACATATCCTCTAAAACTCTTGGTAGGTATAACTTTGTTAGATTCTCAGTATTTATGCCACAGAAATCACTGACAGTCTTGTGGTGCAATGGCTGCAAAAGGAAGTATAAGACTTTCAGACATGATCAGCAACTTGGGGACCATTGGTCTTCAGCTGCCTGATCCACATTGCCACAAGGGGAAGTACAGCTTACAAAACAGGACCCATATGCAGTACTTGGACAATTGGAAATGGAAGCTTCCAGAGTTCCTGTCACTTCTGAAAGTCACTTTATCCCCTTTTTTGGATAAGGAAAGCTAATATAATTAAATAATGGATGCACAGTGTAAGTAATGTGAAGGATTATTGAAGCCAGAAAGTGGCTGACTCAGAAATGAAGGTCAGGAAGGCAGCTGTATGCCTGCCCAAAACCACCAATTAGGTGGGGTTTAGGTAAGTGGTATCTGTGTATAATTTGGCTGGTAGCTTGATTCTAAAGTCAAACTTGTGTTTTCTCTTTGATTGTCTTAATGCAGAGATCTCTGCTGCCTCTCCAGAGAAAGAAGCACCCAAGGCACACAGGGAGCCACTGGTCAGTCCAGAAACAGTTGTAATGCGGTGAGTCTCATAATCCCCTCTGCTTCCACCCCCAGCATTGTGTAGCATAGACACCTGAAAATCTCTATCCTTCCTCAGGAAGCAAAGATGACGATAAGCAGTAGAAAGCTGTAATAAAATGACATATGTGTCCATACCTTCTGGAAAGAGACCCCCATTGCAACAGCAGAATTATGTCCCTTAAATACAGTGCCTCCATCAAGTCAAATTTTGACCTTTGTAACGGAAGTAAAGCATATGGAGCTTGAGCTTGTTGGAGAGAGAAGTACCTATGGTATGAGATCTGTTACTAAGGTTTGGATAAGCCAGCTCTTCGTTCATTCTTTGTTTCCAAATCCTTGCTCTCTGACAGAGAGAAGAAGCCTGCAGATGCGAGGGAGAACTTCAAACGAAGGCATTCCAAACTGATCAACTCCTGTGAGTATTTACTGCCTCTGATGTGGGGATTGGACCCATTTCCTCCATCCCTTCCCACTTGTGCAGTAAGCATGAAGCAGAGGGGATGCTGAGGCTTTGACCACACAGTAGCAAGCAGGGAGTGTTAGTGGGGGTGCTTCATGGGGGTAAGCAGTGCATTTGGTGATGGTGAGCACTGCTCACTGCAGTTAGCATATGGGCTAATGCATTCTGTTAGCCTAAACATTGACAGTTACAGTGATTTCCTGAGACAGGAAAATTGAATTAGTAGCTGCTCTAGAAGGAATAAATTTATGTATATGCCTCTCTTCACAGCAAGGTTGCTATATCAGGAATACAGTGATGTGGTTCTGAACAAGGCCATTCAGAACCAAAAGAGAGTGGATTCTTTCTCAGAGGACATAGAGTCAAGTTTCCCAAGCTCTCCACGGCTACGGAGGAAAGTGCTCTCTCCTCAGGACTCATATTTGCAACGTCTTTCAGTCTCATCTAATGCATCCCTCTGGCAGGACATCCCTATGATACGGGGAAGCAGAATGCTACTCAACATGTCCCATGATGAGCAGAAGCTGCAAGAGGTAATGAGTAGATGTGTGATAAGCAAGGTATCTTGCTTATGAGTGGTTCTTACTTGTGAAAAAAGGACCTGTAGGTATGGTTAAAGTGGAGAGCAAAAATATGCAATTTGGGAATGCAGATGGTTGAATGCAGAGGTCGTTACTGGAGTAAGGTACCTTATTAGGTATCAGTAACTCCATGGGGAAAATATCAGTAACTTCTACATACCAGTAACTTCATGGGAAAAAGAAAAACATGAGGAAGTCATAACACTTATGAGATGGAAGATGGAATTTTAAGCATGTCACTGTAAGACAGATTATTAAGATAGTGTTCTCCATCTTATGAGAAATGCATATATGAAACCATAATGAATTGTAGTACCTGTAACAGAGTATGAGTTTACAGAATTGGCATGTGTGAGCTGCAATGCTGAGTGGGAACAGTAAGGCATGTGTTCAGCAAAATGGTACACAGAGAAACTATGCAAAGTGGAAGAAATATGGGAGGAATTGAAAAATAGGTGAAGACCCAGCGACAGGGAATAAAAACACAACACAGAAAATGACAAATGAGGGGGGAAAAAAAAGATAAGGGCTATGTGGATGTTAGAAAATTTATAGGAGTAGATAGAGAATGTAAAAAAAGTAGAGTTGAAGGGAAAGTAAAAGCAAAATGATAGCAAGTAGTTATTTTGAATTACAGCACACATTTATCTTCCAAAAGAAATATAGTCTGTATGAAACAGTATGCTTCTTCACTCCTTAAAGCCTCTTTTTCCTGTAATTAAAACTCTTGTTTATTTATATTGCCCAGTTATGAAGAGCTTGACTTTGTGTTTCATGTGATGTGTTACATGATGTAAATAGCATGTTCTTGCTATTGCCCCTCTATCTCATCTCAGTCAGATGGCTCCTTACAGCCAAGTCTACTGACACTATCCTTTTTCCTTTATTTTCCTCTCAAGGCCAAGTTTGAGCTGATAATGTCAGAGGCTTCCTACCTGCGTAGTTTAAATGTGGCAGTGGATCACTTCCAGCGATCACCTGAGCTCCAGGCAGTACTCACTAACCAGGAGCGTCAGTGGCTTTTTTCCCGTCTTCAGGATGTACGTGATGTCAGCGCTAGGTGAGATGCAATTTTTTTACTTCCAGGACTAACACCCCTATCTGAAGCACAGATGCAGCCTGGAAACTACTGATCTATCAATTTCATTTCAATTTAGTTCCCTGTGTTCACTGACATTAAGATACATGCGCACATATAGCACTTTGTGATGGATTAAATGCTGCTCTGAAAAGAGCTATTTCACTTGCTTAGGTGACAGGGCAATGCAAATCTTGGTGTTAAGTCCCAGAAAATATGATGCAGTTATGCAACTGTGTACTGCTGTTGCCAAGCCCCGTTGGCCCTAACTACAATCAAACCTGACTAACTAGTCCTCAGCTTAAAACCTTCTTTAAAAAAAAAAAAAAAAAAGAAGCAGCAGCTGCAGCAGAAACAGCTGCTGACTTCCTCCACCTCCAAAAAAAAAAAAGGGGGGAGGGGGAGGGCAGAAATTCCAGCATCATTTGACAGATCCTAACTAAGCATAAGTCATAAACTTAGACATGACCACACATGCAAAGAATCTTATATGTTGCAGGGCTCTGTCCTTCTTTCCTTCCATGACAGTTGTCTACATACCATCCTAAGGTTTACTGCTAAATTTTCCATTCCTATTGGTGGGAATATTATGGTGGTGTTTGACTTTCAACTGTTTGCTACCCATGCTTGAAAAGATAGCAAATGGAACTTCACAAAAACAAAATTCATTTTGCCTCTGCTTCGTCCTTATTGAGCATTAAGTGCATATCTAATCCCAAATTGTTATCATACAGGCATTGCACTCACTTTAAAAGTAGAGAGGTATCTGTGCTTAGATGTATGTTGTCAAGTATGTTGATTTTGCTAAGTAACACTGACCACCATGCTCTGTATTTCGCTCTCCTTTTGTGGCAATATAAATGTGCTGCAGTTTCCTCTTTGATTTGGAGGAGAAATTTGAGGAGGACATGTTCACCTTCCATGTGTGTGATGTGGCTCTGAAACATGCCCCTGAGTTCCGGAGGGTGTATCTACCGTATGTAACAAACCAGACGTACCAGGAGCAAACTTTCCAGCGCTTATTGTAAGTGTTTTTTTTTTTTTTTTTTTTCCTTCCCTTTGCCCCCTCCCTTTGCCATCTTTGCTGTGCTTCTGATATGCAATCTGTCAGGAGAGGGGCGACGCAGGTTATTTACTGGCACTCTGTTCCCCAGAGAGTTGCAGGAACCCCTTTCAATATGATAGCATTTGGGACAGCTGGACAGAACTGCTGCAGGCTCCTTTTTTTGTTGTATCACAGAGAGAATGATTAATAAATAACTTGTGAGGTTCTCTGTGTCTATATTCGCTACTGAAGAAGGCAAAGATGACTTTCCTAGACAGTGTTTTTACATCTGTGGTCTTCAGATTACTAAGAACGTGAAAAAGATGATAAAAGTGTTCATCTTGCCGGTAGGCTTAAACTGACCATGCAAGAGCCTTTAAGATGGATTGAAAATCCTAGTGCCAGAGAACGCATTTGATCTTTCTTGCTTTATATGATGGAGTAACATCCCTTGCCCTCCTCCTTCATGCCCAGTGCCACAACCAGGCATTGCTGAAGCATAGGCCCAGTCTTGAACACAACTTCCTATGTATTTCTGCACTCCTTCCTTCTATAAAAACACAATTTCATTGAAGCTATATTGATTCCTGGAAATCTTTTCCAGGACACTGCTCACCATAGGCTATTCAAGAACTGTTTCTGGGTGCTGCTGACTGGCAGAGACCTTGTCTTGCAAGGTCTCCTCAGGCAAGGCTTAGTAGCATATGGAAAGAATACTGTCTAGGGCCATGTGGGCCTGAGAGCTGCTTGTGAGGCACTTCCACTGTGCCTGCAACCTGCCTTCCCATATCTTCAAGGAGATGGGATTGGCTATTCCAATGCTCATTTATCTACTATAGTATCTCTGATGCTGCTCACATACTACTATATCTTGTATATTGTATTTTTAACGACTTGTATCTTCTGTGCTGCTTGTCCAGCACAGAAAACTGGGTAGCAATGGTTCTGTCTAAGAGGATTAGAAACAGTTTAGGGGGGAAAGCAGCTCCTTCCAGAAGCAGCAACATTCTACTCATACATAAGCACAGCAGGGTCACTTCTGCTGTTGTCATTGTTAAGAGAGGAGAGGCAGCTGTTTCTAAACCCTAGATAAAGCTCCTAGATCTGGACCACTCTGTGTAAGGAAAGAACACCAACCACTGCTGTCTCTGGGAAAAGGGCCCTTCTGGTAGAGGGAAATGCAACACAAATGTTATTTCTGGCCTTTATTCCAGAGGACTGTGCTCCAAAGAAGAAAGATAAAATTACAGTTGTACTGGCAGCCTTCTGTAGCTGTTAGAAACTCATATTCCCTTGTCCTTAGCAGAGCATCTCTGTTTCCTGACATCTCTTGCCACACAGACAAAACAGACAAAACCCGACCCTAGTGGCCGAACAGTCCACTGAAATCTTGTACTCTTTCCCTCTGACCAGTTAGGGAAATTATTCATTTGTTCTGATGCCTAGATATCTTTCTCTTTACCACCCCCACAGAAATGGAAACGCAGGGTTCCAACAAGTCCTGGAGAGACTGGAAAGTGATCCAGTATGCCAGCGTCTCTCCCTGAAATCCTTTCTCATCCTCCCTTTCCAGCGCATCACTCGACTCAAACTCCTCCTACAGGTAACCGTCTGCTTCTCTGCTTTTCTACAGCTTCTCCCAAGCTACCCTTTTGTGTTCTGAAAGACATATAAATACGAGCGAGCTTCAAGTACTGTGAGGAGAGAGACTACATCAAAGGCCTTAACATTGCATCTGCGATACATTTGGCTAGATGTTTTAAAGTCATTCCATTATGTAGACTGTTAATCTACCTTGGACCAGCCTCTAAATACCTGCAGTGCATTAAAGCAGCACCATGACTTGGATAGGATAGCCCCTAGGAGCCAATGCAGTTTTGTATACTCTCTTGCAACACTGTTTCAGTTGTATTCCAATAAATAGAGTCTTCTCAGAACATACTGCTTTCAATTTTATTGAAATAATTTGGCATCCTGCTAGGAAAACAATTATTCCTTGGCTTCCCTTCTGGAAGACGGCCTGTCTCTACTCTTTGCCTGCACTATTGAGTAACAGGAGCCTTCCTGATAAACAATCTTCAAATCTCCCTCAAATCAGTTTTGAGCTCTTTCTGTGGAATTCTTCTTTTTGACTATTCATACCTTTTATGAAACAGAGAAAAAAGAGTATCAAGTAAAGAACAGTTCTGCACAAGTCTGGTTTTTGCTTGGATTAGTGATTACTTCCCCATGCCAAATTTAACTTGTTGTGCATGACAGGTCTGTGAAAATTTTCAGGAATGCCCTCTACAGCACATCTTGCCAGCTAGATTCTGCATCTTAGGTTTTGGTCTTGTTATTTCCATATCTCATTACTTACCACTGCTTTAGCCTTCCTTTAGGCTGGTATCTTGGTGTCTCTTTATCTCGCCTCCCCTTCTCAGAAACTGTGTCTAGCTTTTCCTGTCTGCACTATGAAAAACATACACGTTCTCGTGCAGAATATTCTGAAGAGAACCCGGCCTGGATCTGAAGAAGAAGTGCAAGCAACACAAGCTTATGATGCACTTGAAAAGGTAAGGCCATCACTCCATTCTCTACAACTATGCACTGTTCAACACCCAGCTGCACGGCTGCTAAATGTGCCTCTTTGTGCCATTGATCCTCACCCTTTCAGGGCCTTTGTTCTTGATCCTCACCAGTTTAAAAAAAATACTGTGTTCATGTGACTCTGCTGTACGTGCATTGGTACCTGTGAGCAGAGCTCCCTAAAGAAGGAGCTTGCTGGGATGCAACTGCTGGGCCATTGATATTCCACTTTTTTTCAGGACTCTGACTCTTTTTCAGTCTCCTGATCACTGTTCCCCCTCTGTGGTCCTTGCATTTGTTTTTAAGCAGCTATTACTTCCCACCCCACAAAAAACTCTAGATTTAAAAAAATAAAATAAGTCACAAAGGTATGGCAAGACTCCATTCTGTCCATTTCATCCCTTCCCCTAATCTATTCATTAGGAAGTCAAGATTCAAAGTTGTCAAGAGAAAACTCGTCGTCTGGAAGTAGTTACAGTAGCACAAAGGAAACCTGTTCCCAGCAAGCTTGTGTTGCATCTAGCTATCATTCGGCCTTCTTGGAGTGTAATTCCTTGTTTTACAATTTCTTGGCCATTCTCTCCTGCAAAACTCCAGAGCAGTTTAACAGGATGCATGCTTCGTTGGCTAAGATGTCATACAGTGAATCCTTAGGCTCCAGTTGTATTCAAGCCAGTTGTATCTCTAGGATTTGTTTTGTTTTGCTTTCTTTAACCCCTTTTGGGTATGCATACCATGTACTCAAATACTGTTTTACTGTTGAGCTGTATCCCCTCAGTCAGCAACCCAGGCAGCTTTAAGACTGAAGTACCTTTGCTTCATTTCAGAGGTACTGCAGAATTTGAATTGTGATGAACTGGGGGAAAATGTTTACCTAATCAGGCTTCTGTGGGTTAATGCAGCCTATAGTAACAGACACATCCAAATGACCAGCAACTGTCTCCCTCACCAGAAAAGAAATCTCTACCACCTTCCCCTAGTATCCCAAAGTTTAAACAAGACTAGAAAAGTATAGTCCTTAAGAAAGAAGTTCATATCTTTGTGGATGTGGAGAAACCTAGTATGCTTTCTTACAAAACAAACAAACAAACAAAAAACATTTTTTTTTTTTTTTAGAGGGAAAATGCTCTTGGGATTGTATTATTTTTTCAGCCTCCTCCTGCCCCGCTCTCCGTAGTACTATTAATTCCACCAATCAGTTCTGCTTCCATTTCACAATCCATCATTCCTTTTCCTTTGTAGCTCATCAAAGATTGCAATGAAAATGTCCAGCGTATGAAGAGCACTGAAGAGCTGATCTACCTCAGCCAGAAGATTGAGTTTGAGTGCAAGGTTTGCTGGTCCACTCCCTAGGGCTTGCTCCAGATAGCCATAGCCTAATGCCTTCATCCTCTTCCCTTGCAAAGTCAAGTCTCCTCCCTCATGTTCTCAACCATATATAGAACTGAGAAGCCAGCGTATCATACATAGGCCAGCTCCACCATCGGCACTTCTCCTTGTCCAGTTATTTGTGTCAGCCTTAAGCTGAAGGCTCCTTCTATGACTTGCCACTGTCCAGCTGGAGAGAGAAAAACACTCTTCCTCCAGTGAAAGATGCAAATGCAGATCCCATGTGCACGGATGCTGATTTTTCTTGTGCACTCTAAATATAAATGTTCATTATATTCTTGCAGATTTTCCCACTCATCTCACAGTCAAGGAGACTTGTGAAGTGTGGTGAGTTGACAGCACTGGACTTCAACACCCTTGGTCAAAAATGGAAAGTCACCACCCGGCCAATCTATCTACATCTTTTCAATGACTGCCTGCTCCTCTCGCGGCCAAAGGAGTGAGTACTGCAACTCAATTTTTGCTGCTGTTTTTACAAACTTGGACTGGTGTTTTCATGAAAGCCCTTTTCCTCTGCCTGCCAGCAAGTGGCAGCATTTGTCAAGTCACTTTCCTAATCCTACATTACATGAATATTTTGAAAATATGTGGAAGCTTCTATTCTTTACTCCTAATTATCACATATGATGTGATATAATATGCTAATATAACAACATAGCTTATGGTCCCCAGTGCAACACTTTCTGTCTGTCTCTATAATGTGAAACAATTTAATGATAAGAATTTATTTTAATTTTACTTAATAGTAAATTATTTCTTCCTTAAAGACATTATGAAGACCAGTGATTGTGCAAATCACTGATGTGTTACATGACTGAAACTTTTTTCTTTCTAAACTGTAAGCTATCAAGTAAAATTCTTACAAGACAGAGATCAGTTTTTTTTTTACCCTTTCCATTAAGAATAAAGCCATATCACCGCTCTTCTCTGGACTTGTACAAGATTTTTATCTTAAGCCAATCTTAAGCTGATGAAGCTTTAAAAGCTTCTTGTTCTTGATACATGAGGAAATTACAGGGACTCATTTCTTAATTCTGATCACCTTAAAACTAACAGCTGGTTTTGTACTTCCTCTTAACTTGCAGGGGTGGACGTTTTGTTGTGTTTGACCATGCTGCTTTCTCAGATGTGCGTGGGGAGAAGTGTGAGATGAAACTGCATGGAACAAACAAAAATGTCTTCCGTCTCTTTCTACTTCAGAATTACCAGGGCAAGAGAGTGGAATTTTTGTTCCGTACAGAGACACAGTAAGAGCTCAAGGTTACCCTCAGTATATCCCAATCCCACAACCTTCTGCAGCCTGAAGGGGTTGTCTCAACTCTCTGAATGCTGAATATCAAATGCAGCTGTTGAGCAGAGGACTCGGAGTTCATCCTCCAGCCTGCCATAGTGAGCGCTTACCAAACCATCTTTCGCTTCTATCATTTTGGCTGCTCACACTCCACCACATTACTTCATACCATTAGCCTCCAAAAACAGGAGTTTTCTGCCTTCTCCCATCCTTTTCTTCAATGTCCACTTCCCTTGCTTCAACTGAGGCCTGCTCCCTGATCCCTTCTCTGAGCAAGCATATACATGCACATGCACACATGCATACCTGCACACTCATCAGGCTTCTATCCCCCGTGCTGACTTCTAACATCTCCATGGTGATGTTTTCCAGAAGTGAGAAACTGCGGTGGATCTCTGCTTTGGCTCCTCCGCGAGGAGAACTGGACCTCCTGGAATGCCCTGGTGAGACTGCTTGGCTATTGTACCAATGTGGGTGGGCTTGGCTGAGAAGAGCTGGAGTCACTTCAAGGTGGAACATCCAAGAGTGACTCCAAGGTGGAACATTTGCTTTTTTTATAAAGAAATAAGCTATTTGTGTACTTTCTCTCAGTACTAGATTCTGCAGCTTATTTTTTATTTCTCGTATTAGGTGGAAGATCAGTGATCTCCCTTCCAGTTTTTTGCTTTTCAGTGTCTGAGTAGTTCCTTATCTCTTTACCCATTTGGGCTAATGCACACAGGTGTGCTGTTGCCTTCCTAGTGCACCATTGTGATCTTTTTCTTCACCTTTAGATGCACCACAAGTTCAGTGCATAAGGACATACAAGGCTCGGGAAAATGATGAGCTGGCTTTGGAGAAAGCAGATATCATCATGGTTATGCAGAGCAGCACTGATGGTGAGCAGAGTGAACACAGACCTCTTAAATTAGGGGATGATAGTTGCTTTTGTAATGCAAAGCTTTGCTAACACAATCAGACTTCAGAAAGAGTCTCTCATGCCTGATTCTTGGGTTGGGAGGAAGAACAGACTTTTTTTTTTTTATTTTTTTAATCTTCAAGCTATTTCATTTGGAAGGGGAATTTCTGTGATCCTTGGGCCTTACCATAGGCTTATCATTTAGAAGAGGCTTGTTGGGAAGAAAAAGCAAAAAATCTTTCATTATTTTTCATCATATTGCACTTGTCCCCACACCCACAGGATGGATGGAAGGAGTGAAACTTTCTGACAGGGAGAGAGGCTGGTTCCCCTCAGAACACGTGGAGTTGATCTCCAGCAAGCATGCACGGCAGAAGAACCTGAAGGAGGAAGAACGCGTGAAAAATGCTAAGCAGCAGGTCTTCTGCAATAAGTAAGACTCTAATTTGTCTGGACCTGTACAGTCTCCCTGCCATGGAGAAAACACCTTTTTCTACTGTGCCTCAGAGGAGACACCTCAGCAGAGAACATGATACAGCACTTGACAGCACCAAGTGCTTTTGCCAAAGAATGTGGGAATTCAATCAAGAAAAATCATTCACTACTTTTGTGCCATCACAACTTCAGCAGTAGGAGGGAAAAGGTTGCATGTATGACTTGCTTTGTTGTAGTAGGGAAGGACTTTAATCATGCAGAAGTCTGGGATCTGGACCTCTGAAAATCTCGTCTTGGTTTTGCCACTGACAAGCTTCAGGACCTTGGGCTTCAGAATTCTGCCTCAGTTTTTCCCATTTGTGAAATGGGGGTAAAGTAAACTTACATACCTCACTGGATGTTGTGAGGCTAAATTCAGTAGTATTAGTAAACTAAGAGCTTTGAGTTCCTGAGAAAGAAGGTGCTAAGTATAAAACACAGTATAGTGCGGGAGAGTTTTCCATTTAAGTGTCCTCTTGATATTTTGAACTCCGCAGGTTAATTTCCATTTAAGACAGTTTAATTACTGGACATTAGAAGTCTTTATTTAAAAAAAAAAAAAGGAATGGTGTTTCATTGTTTTATTGTATGTTTAACTCGCTCTCAGCATTATGTTGCAGTCTGGGACAGAATTAGAAAAGCCACCTGAGTTAGATTTTCAGAAGCCACTGTGGTGATTTCCCTCACTGTTAGAAGGATCAAATGGATGAACTTGAACTTCCACACGTCACATTTCTTCTGAAGAAGTGCCCCTTTAAGGCATCTGAATTCACCATTTCTTTTACCCTTCCTCCTACTCAAAGTAGAACAATTGCTTTGGATAAAAAAGAAATTGACATGTTGGTACATGCTCTATACAAAATAACCATGACTTATTAACTTATGCAATAAAGTGGCACCCTCCTGCCGCTTTTATTCTCATAGCGGATGGGGTATTGCATGCACCATTTTGCACACTTATGGAAAACACTGACACAGATAGCCACTGTAGATAAAGTCAAAAATATGCACCTGGGACTTTGTTCTTTTCCAGAACTCTTTGGTTTTAACTCCAGTTTACATACAATCCTGCTTTTGTGCGGAACTTGTCTATTTTAGGACGTGACTTCAACTGTAAAATATTTTTTTCTGTATTAAGTGTTTGCATTCAGTTACATCAATGCGAGATCAAATATGAGAATCAATACACCAAAGAAAGCAATGGATAGCCTTATTGTCTTAATATATTTGAAGAATTTGTTATCTTTGTATCTCCAGCTTTCTGTCTCTGTAATTCCCCTAGCCTTTTAATTCCCTTTTACATTGTACCTGGCATAGTTTATTCCGGCCTATTTATACCAATAATTTTAGCTGGATTAAAAAAAAAAAAAAAAAAAAAAAAAAAAAAAAAAAAAACGCTTTAGCCCTAATAAACTTATGCACTTCTCCAGTTAACATATAAAATTTTCTGCTTTCCTTGTGTTTGAGATGAAAATCTAAGTTACAAGTAATTCAGTATTTTCTGGATGCGTTTGGGTGTCCACCATTTAACTCCACTTTTGGGGAAGAGATAGCCATACTAAGTAGGAGCAGCAAAGAAAACTTGCTTTACCAACCATTTCATAAGATCCTAAGAGTATTAGTCTGTTTATGCCCTCCCTGAATTGACTCTTACTGCAGTTCTATAGTGGTAGCAGTCATCAGTAAATCAAGGTAAGCTAGAGAGACGATGTATAGAAGATAGGAATTGAGCCTACCATACTAGTAAAGCAGGGTTTAATATCCGCTTTTAGTCAATATTTCCAGGCTACAATAGGATTATGCTTTTCTTTCCAAGAGAACTAGAACCTGTGCCTAAACTAACAGCAAAAACAAAGCCTATCTTCTAAAACAAGTAATATCTGAAGAGTTATAAGACTCTTGGAATGTGGATCTGAAATACCAAACTGATCTGAATTCATAAAGGTGTTCACTGATGTCTCAACTGGGATACAGAACTGGGCAATGGGATCAAATCAGTGTGCACGCAGGGAAGGTCTTCTCATGCAGGCAGTCTGAGCCATTTCAACTTCATCTTTGCTGTCTGTATGGAGAAGGCAGGGCACAAAAATTGCTAGTCCAATGAGGAGCTACCTAATTAGGCATTTTAAAAGCTAAGAACCCACTCTCTCAACATTGACTCTCAAAAATAAGCCAGTAAGTCATTTATTGGTCTATTTTTACTAGTTCTATCTTAAATTCTGTATGTCCTTCTGTGAATCCTTGTTACAATAGGGAACTTTAGGGCCACTGTTGTGATTAACAGCACTTTTATGCTGTTTAACTAGTCGTTTCAAAGATCAACTTTTCCCTGTCACAAATATATCATTAGTTTCCTGGCTTCAGGCTTTTTATATTTTAGGGACAGTTAAAGCTAAAATTATTCTTCAATGAATAAGTGTTTACAGACTGTTTTCCTTTGACTTCCTATGTTTGAGATAGCACACAAATTCTCCATTATCTCCACACATGACCAGTTTAGCTGATTTTTAGCCTCATCATGAACAAATGAAATGAATGCTTTTTGACTTTTGACTAAAACTTTGTGCTTTTGACTAAGTTCATACAAGCAAGAAAATGTTAATCAGAAACTAGTAAAATTTCTCTTAACATTTCTTAGCATCTGCAACTCTGCAGTTGATTAGAAGGAACCACATAGACTATGATAGGATCATAGAATCATAGAATGCCTAAGGTTGGAAGGGACCTCTAGAGGTCATCTAGTCCAACCCCCCTGCACATGC
>JAWLRI010000879.1:1387252-1413359 GCA_034781795.1 Crypturellus tataupa
GTGAGGGACGGTGTCAAAAGCCTTGGTGAAGTCAAGATAGATGACATCCACCGCTCTCCCCTCATCTATCCAGCTGATCATCCTATCATAGAAGGCTATCAGGTTAGTCAAGCATGATTTCCCTTTTGTGAATCCATACTGACTGATCCTGAGCACCTTCTTGTTCTCTATGTGCCTAGAGACAATGGCCAGCACAAGCCGTTCCATCACTTTTCCGGGGACGGAGGTGAGGCTCACTGTCCTGTAGTTGCCCGGATCCTCCTTCTTGCCTTTTTTGAAGACTGGCATGACATTGACCTCCTTCCAGTCCTCTGGCACCTCCCCCATTCTCCAGGGGAGAATGATTTCGAAGATGATGGAGAGTGGCTTGGCTACGATGTCCACCAGCTCAGGCAGCACTGTGGGGTGCATCCCATCAGGGCCCATAGATTTGTGGGTATCGAGGTTCCTCAGGAGATCTCTTACCCAATCTTCCTCTACCCTAGGTAATTATTCCTCTCTCCCAGCTTCTTCTCTCGTCTCAGTGAACATCAGTAAATGTCATTTCATGAGATAATTGAATGTCATCCCTTGGGCTGACCTACAGTTTGTTTCTGATGTGTCTCAGTTATTACAGAAGGAGGTAAAACTCCCTACTGTCTTTCTCAGTTAGCAAGATCTGTGGGAAGTCTGCACGGGTAAGTCTGCATCCTTCTAGGAGGTATCACCGATTAATCTGACAGAATGTGTCAAAACTGTGGCCTTGTGGCTTTTTTTTTTTCCTCACAGTCGTGCAGATCTTGGTGTGTGAATCAAGCTGCAGTGTTAGCAGGTGCAATTTAGTATATTAAGCAATCTGGGCATGATAGTGTTAGTTTCTTCTTTACCTGAGATGGTTCTCTCAGGAAGCATAAAATGTACTGTTTAACCTGGTACACAAACAAATGGTCATAATCTGTAGGCATTGTGATCCGTGGATGAGCTTTACTACCTGGAAGTGTGGGTTATGTGAGTGTCTAAAAATGTATGTCAGGCTATCACTGTCTCCCTCTAAGAGAAGACTATTGTGCTGCAGGAATTTGAAGTGCTTTTGGCACATTCTGTGTTTAACTCTTGAGTCTTTCCCCCATCTTTGAACAAGGGAGAGGCCTTACATACTGCTTATGTAAGCAGTAATCTGCCTGGTACCTCTTGTACCTTATCTAGCTTTGTCAGGCCTTTGTTTTTGAAATGTCCATAGTCTGTTGGCAAGGAGTGTTCGGTAAGAGTTAATGGTGCTGGCCCATTTCTTTTTTTCCTCCTCGTGTGTGTTCGACAGCACCATTTCGTGACTTGCAGTGAGCAACAACTTCTGAAGAGTAAGGACTGTTATCAGGGATGGATATACATCATAAATCTGAACATTTGCATGAAAGATTCTTAAGTTTCCATTTACAAACGCAAAGATTTTCACTGTCTGCAACAGTCTGGGAATGTAATTGGGAGTGTGCGTTAGTTTGCAGTTGTTTCACTCATCCACAGCTGAACAGCTAAAACCAGTTTTTCTAAGAAGTGTGAGTAGGAGTGTTTTCATTGCAACTTGTACTTGGCTTGAAGTTTTGAATTTAGTTTTTCTTTTGTACCACTTAACAACTGGTGTAATGCACCTGACAGTATGCAGAAGGCAAAATTCATCACTTGTGTGTTTCTGCAGTTTCACTACAGCTAAACCAGTTTTAATCTGCACATTTTTTGCCAGGTGCTGCTATTAGCAAAAACAGGAACATTTTTTTGGCTCTGTACCTGCCTGTAGACTGCATACCAAGGTGGAGGCTTGCATCATCTTATCTTATAAGCTTGTCATTTATATCTACCTTTTTTTTTTTTTTTTTAACTCTTATTGCACTGTCTTATTATATCTGCCTCAACTCACTTGTCTCGAATTAAATGCATCTTTTGTAACTACTTTGCGTTTAGGACTATGTGCACTTTTTAAAGAGATTGCCTTCCCATGTTGAGCCTCAAGACATCTCACTTTGTTAGGCTTTCATGATCAGATGCAGAACACAGTAGCTTTCTGATTGTGGTGTTTCCTTTGTCAAAAAGGAATTGTCACTTATTAAACTAAGTGACAATTGTTTTTGCCTTGGGGGGAAATTCCAAGTAAAAATAGTCACAATTTGTAAAGGAGTCAGAGTGGGTGCAAATGGATGTGTTTGGGTGTGCTATCAAGTATTGTTGTATTGTTTTGTGGTTTTCCCTATTTAATTAAAATATTTTACTACATGGAAAGCCAAACTGTAAGTATACTTTTTTTGTATTGGACTAATTCAGTGCCACTGTTGTGAAGATTGGAAATAAGGGTGAGAATACTGTAGTATGTTTCTACAGAGGAAAAATTGCTAGCAGATTTTGTTCAGTTATCCACAGCATGGATGTTCAACTGAAGAATACATATATATACACACACGCGTACATATGTATATTTATCTACCACATTGCATATTTTAAGAAAAATATCTGATTTTAGAATATCTGATTTAATAGAATATCTGATTTAAAATATCTGATTTAAGAAAAATATCTGATTGCATATTTTAAGAAAAAATCTGATTTTAAATAGCTGATGTAAAAAATAGTATAAATTTGGCATGTTAACCTTCTTGTGTGTATCCTAGCCAGGCAAATACACATTTTTTTTTCTGCAAATAGGTCCTGCTGTATATATGGTGAAAGCATGTAAAACCTCTTAAGCTAATACTTTGGTTCTAGTCGAGATTTTTTTACAGGCTCCACAGCTGTAAGTAGATTACCTGAGAAAGTATCAACATTTATTTAGTTTAACAATTGACATTCCCAAGGTATTTGCTGTTTTGCTTATTGGAAGGATTACTACAAATCACTGGAGAAAATAATCTACAGCTGAACGGTAAGTATTGATTTTTCTTCCATGTTCTTATGCTAAGCACAAGAACAATACATAAAAAAATCCATTATCTGCTAACAGTGTCATACATTTTCATAGATAAATGCTGACAAGGATGGAAACACCTGTGATACCTCATTTAGCTTAATGATACAGAACTGATATTCAATCTGCCAGATGAGTACGAACAACATAAGGATGCACAGTTTAATATTTTAAACCCAACAGCAAGAGGCTGCTAGATGCCTTGCTCAGTCTTCTTAAGTCCTGTATGCATCTGGCCTCCTTGGGCAACAGTTGTTAAATCCTGAGTGCTAATCAACAGCCTCACAGAGGCAGAGGTTTTCAGAGCTGCCAGGTGACTAATTTCTTTTAACAGTAAGGCAAGGTAACCTATAAGTAACCAGGAATTTAAAAGTTCCAACTATAGGTATATAAGCAACTATCTTGGGATACTTCCCATACTCTTACAGTTTACTATATATTTTTATAGCATCTAGGAAAAAAAAGGGGGGAGGGGTGAGGTCAAGCTCCTTCTGACATTTATTAGCACATTATTAGTGAAGTGTGAGCAAAAGACAAAGCTGCCTCCTACCCGCAAAGTGCTGGATCTGTTTGGCCTGGGGACAGAGAGGTAGGGAGCACCACTGCAGAGCTGCTATGGGCGACGGAGAGGCTGAGGCACCAGCTGCAGGGCTGTTTCCCAGGATAGCAACCAGTCTACCTTGCCTTTTCTGCAGCAAGGTAGACTTGCTGCAGAAAGAGACTCCTTACTTCTCTCTTTCCCCTCCAACAGGATATGCAGCCTGCTGCTTCTCCTCAGGAAACCAGGTTTCTACCTGATTTCTTCCCACTGCCCCCAGGCCCCATGGGAAAATTGCTCTGGATAAGCATGTGGTTATGCCTGCTGGCCCAGGATAGAACTTTGGGCAGGGGCTTTGGTTCCCTTCATTTGTGCTCACTCTACCTTGCGCAATACACTGCCCTGCAAGTTCATAAACCCAAACCAGCTGTGAGAGACAAGGATTAGAAATGGCGAGACCTCCTTATTTCTGAGCTACTATAATTTTTGCTCTTGGAGGAATGTAGAAATACTGATGGGAGGTCAGAGTGCAACAGTGAGTCAAGGTAGGAGAAAACAATAAGAAAGAAGGGGGAGGAGGAACATACAGCAAGATATGTTATGTGACCCCATTCATGATGTGATTAGAAGCCTGAAGTTGTAAACAGCTGTGTAGTGAAAATATTCTGCAAACACGAAGGCTGAGCACAGCCACTCTTCCAGTACTGTTTGCATGAATTTGAGCTGGCATGTAGGGAAGCCACATGCTGTCCCACACACAGGCAGGCTGGTCTGCCTGCCTGCTTGTTTACACTTATCTGCATGCAATGGCAACAACAGAAAAGCTGGAACTGTCTTCCATAATTTGCTTGCTGCTTTCTAAAGAGCAGTCACAGTTTATTTTTACAGCACTCACCCATTTTGACAAGCACGTTCCTGTTTGTGTAACATTCCTCTAGTAACATGGCCTTCAAGCCCTGGGAGCAAGCAGCAACGGTGGAGGAGGAGGAGGAGGGAGGCTGCACCTCAGGCTGGAGAAAGGTTCCCTGCTAATTCATTTCACTAATAGCTGGGGAAGAAAAGCCTTTTGTATACAGGCGACTGAGTAGCAGCCAACGCATCATAAAGCTGGCTATTTTTTGCTGTTTGTTTAACAGGGATCCCCACCCTGTCGGAGCTGCTGTACTGAGTCATTCCCCTCTTTAAATTAAAAACACTTGTTTTAAAGGCTTTCAGCAGAAAGACAGGAAATGGTAAGGGAATCCTCATCTGTTATCCTCCCTGCAGCAATGCTTTGAATTCCAGCTGCGTTGGTAATAACTGGAATCTGCAGGAGAGGAGGTGCAAGTGGGAGTGCATGTCTTGCTTATCTGCTGTTACGAAGCAACCGCATAAAAGCAGTTTGCCAGGGGTGCAGCTGAGGTTATTGCTCTGGGCTCTGTGCTGGTGGCAGGGGAGGTAACCAGCTACTGGCCAGCACAGAAATCTGCTTCTGTCTAAGGCACCCAAATTACAACCAGTCAAGCAAGTATGTCAGGGTGTTTTCTGTTTCTGTCAATCTGGACTCCAGAAAAATTCAGACTATCTACCTTCATATTTATTTACCTTAAAAGGAGACCTGGGGACTCCATTGCTAATCTACCTTAAAGGGAGACCTGGGAGACTCCATTGTTATGGTGATTTTCATAACAAATGGTGTTGCCCGGCACACTTAGCCTTGAGTCTCAGCGTTCAGTTGGATCCATTCCTCTCTTATCAAGCAGCTGGCACTAAAGCCAACAGGGGTTGCGTTTAGGCCCCCAGTGGCAGCTATGTCAGTCCAATCACATGCTCTCATAGGGTTTGTCCGGTAGATAAGATAGGACTTCAATCAGAAATAATCATTTCACAAAGCTCTGGGATAAAAAAATACGTTCTAGAAGAGGGCTGGGAGCCTCTAGCAAATGTGAAACAAGATTCAGGTGGTGCTGAAGCTTACATTCACAATCATTTCTGTGCCCTCTATGACTTAATTCCTTGCGAAGTGAAGCTGTTTCAGGTGGAAAAAATGCCCCAAGCCAGAGCTGGCCTAGTTTGGTAGGCAGAGTGCACTATCTAGAGATTTGGGTCTCCCTCCCTAGTGAGATGAAGCCACATCATCCCTCTGTAAGAAAGTGCTGGACTGTCCTACAGTAAAGAGTGTCCAGCAGCATTGCATTTGTTATGGAAGTTGAGTCTTCAAAGACCCAAAGGAGCAAAGTGACTTCCCAGAAGAAGGAGCAAAGTCCAGAGGGGATCTGTGAAATCTGTGACATTTTCTTTTGTTTGATTCAGCCAACAGGCACTGAGACTGAATTCCATGAATCCTGTTTTTAGGAGGACAACAATATCCTTTTTCTGCATCCCTCTTGGGGGAGGGGAAGAAAAAAAATGAGCTAAAAATTCCCAGTTCTACTCCACAAAGCAACTGTAGGAGTGTGATGCTTTCTAAAACAATAGTAAGAATTGCTTCTGTGTATTCTATTAGATCCCAAAGCCTAAGTAGCTCATAAAATACAGTAGGTACCCTAACTGAATCTACATATCAGCAGATAATTTAAGTCCCTGTTTTAGAAATATTTTTTGCTCTCAAAGGTATAAAATTACAAGCCAAAACATAATTTCACAAACATAAAGCAAAGTACTATTTTAAGATGGTAGAGATGTGCCCATGGAAATGTGCAGGAGTCACCTGCTACCAATTACATAGAAAGTGGAAAATACTCTGCTTGATCAGAACTGGCAGACAGATAACAAGAGACTATACATAGAACATAGTGGATGTGCAGCCACTGAGACACAATAATACCAAGGTCTTGCACAATCTCTTTTTAGAAGTTAGAACAACCTCTTGATAGTTTGAATGTGGTTATGTCCAAAAAAATAAAATAAAAAAAAAAAAAAAAAGAGAGAGAGAAGAAAAAAGGTAGTAGAGTTCAAAAATTAGGAAATACTTCAGTGAAGGCATAACTTTTCTTCAGCTTCTTCTGTGCCTTTGCATTATAATAGTAAGGGACTCACTCTGTAATCAGACTTTTTAAAGTCAGGTGCTAGAGGCAAGTCACCAGCTCAGCTCTGAGTAGGTTGAGAAATATGCTTTTTGTTAAAGCACAGCTCTCATACTCAAGAAAAGCCTGATAATTATCTACAGATTTTGAAGTGCACCTGGGGACAAGTGCAAGCAAAGCTTTCGAGCTTTATACTCTTAGTTCTAGGGACACAAACACTTAGGTGCTGGGTCCTTTTGTGCTGTCAGCTCCAAATCCAGTAGGTATATACAGAAGCTTACACTTTGGTGTGCTTTTCCTTCCTGAAGAGGTATAGATATATCTCTGGCAGAAAGCAAAAGCTATCATCAGCTTTCAAGCACCGCCTCCAAAGCAGAAGCTTATCCTTTAATTAAGCAGTTGTTTGTTAGACTTTTTTTTCCAAGATTGCCAAAACATTTTTTCTTCTAAGTAAGTTCATTGTGGGAAATGACAGAACCCTGTTTGCTGAAAATTCAGTACATACAAAACATTCAACTTGAGCCAGACACCATGGAAAATTCTAGCCCAACCACTTGAACTTTGTCAGTCATAAGGAACTGATGACAGGGGCTGATTGTGATAAGTGTCACGAAACCTTACGGATAACTATTACTAGCTACAGGGCTAATTTTGCAGATAAATGGGGCATGCATTGTAAAATAAAACACTTACAGAGGGAAAGACCTAAACTCTTTAAAAGAAGCTTCCTGCCCTCAGCATAATAAAACATTGTCCGAAGTGAGCACTCTGTTCTCAGAAGGGCTTTGATAGCTGGTATTTTACCTGGTTGGGCAAGCTCACTAGATGTGCTGTCAGAATCATGAAGGGATTGGATGGCAAAGAAATAAGCCTTTAAAAATTGCAGTACCAAGTCAAGGGTGGATCTGAGCTGACCCCTACACGTAGGAAGAAGTGAGTCTTTCTAGAGAAATTTGTCATATAAAAGATTAGTAGCCTTGCCAAAAACAAGGGCCCTTTATAGGAACAGATGTAAAGATGTGAAGAAGTGGCACATATACTGCCTGGTCAACTTTCTGCCACATTTCCACCTTTAGTTTTGTTTCACTGACAGTGAAAAAAAGTCCTTTATTTTGGCCATACTGTCCTTCATAACCTCAACCCAAAATTACAAAAAAAAAAAAAAAAAAAAAAAAAGTTTCTTGTTTTTCATCAGTATAGTTTTTCTAACCTTGGCCACTTTTTGGTGAGAGGCAAAAGAGCACATTCTACAGCTTTTCTTGGAAAGGAGTTGAACAAAAGCCATGTCTGCAACAACTTTCTAGAGGAAACTGCCCTATGTAGAAGACTTAATAATTTCCTCAGAACGGTGATATTTTCCCTTCCCTTAGTTTAGTTGCTTTTAGCAAAAATTAATCTTCCCTTGTCCCACAGCAGAGTAAAGTTTCAAGGTGAGTAAAAAGAGAGTATTATTTTAAAGAATGGTACTAAAAAAATGGAGCACAACAGGCATCTGCAGGTACTGTCCTGTTTTGCATCTTTATCAATAACCTGCAGCAGATGACTGAATGCACTCCCTTCAGATTTGCAGGTGACAGCAAACTGGGAAGATCAGTCAATATGCAAGAAGGCAAGGCTGTTATCCATGGAGGTCTAGATAGATTGGAAGAATGGATCAAAAGGAAGCTTATGAAATTCAACTAGAATAAAATTAATGTTCAACACTTGGGAAAGATCATCCCCTTGTGACAATACAGATTGGGGACTGAGTGCAGAACAGCTTTGTGGAAAAGACTCTTGGGAGACATTTTAGACAATAAACTAAACATGAACCAGCAATGGATCCTGGCAGCGAAGGTGACCAACAGCACACCAGGGCTACATGAACAGAAGCATCAACCGTAGATCAAGGTAAGTGATTATATACCTCACTTAGCATATGTTAGACCACATGTAATATATAGCATCTAGTTTTGGGTCCCCCCATACTAGAAAGACTGAAACTGGAGTGAGTTTAGTGGACCACAGCCAAGGTGGTTGAGGTCCTGGAGCACATGCCTGATATTGAGAACATAGGGTTTATTCAACATGGAGAAGAGAAGGATTTGGTGGGGGTGGGGGCAGCTAACAGCAGCCTTCCAGTACCTGTCAGAAAGATACTAAAACAAACAAACAAACAAACAAACAACCCAAGAAAGGTGGAGCAAACTGATAAAAGATTTTCACTGTGGGGCCAGCCATGCAGTGAATCAGGTTGCGCAAAGAGGTTTTATCCTTGAAGGTTTCCAATAGCAGATTAGGTAATACCCTGAGTAACCAGATCTATCCTCCTGACAAACTCTGCTTTGAACAGCAGGCTGATATCCTGAGGTCCTCCCCAAACTGAATTATTCTATGATTCTAGTTCTCTTAAAGCTTTAAGATCTTTTTATCCTGGCAAAAGTGGGACTCTGCCCAGCCTCCACTATAAAATTAAAGCAACTCTAGAGTAGCTTACGATTTTCTTTCTACAACTGTACTACAGCATGCTGTATCTGCTTCCTGCCATGTGGTGCACTATACTGGAAGCCAGAGACTGAGCTAGCCAGGGCCGTTAGGAAAAAACATGACAAGAAAAGGAAACTACATAACATAACTGACAGTTCGGCTGGCAGTGAAACCTCATGTGCTTTATCATTGATAAAATGAATGGCTTAGAGGGCAGAGACAAAACCCAAACATTTTTGTTTTGACAAAATAATACACTTTCTGGATATCCTACTGGCTAATGCCAGATATGGAGTGTGTTATTTTTCATTTTGCTTCTGCAGTAAAAAACTCGGGTCACCTGCTTGCCATTAAAGCCTCGTCAGAGATGGGGTGGTATTTGACTGTACTCTCTCTTCCACCCACTGGCATTGTGTTTGCCACCTTCACTCAGCTTCAGAAGACTGGGCAAACATGTTTTAACTAACAGAACCTGCCATATCAATGCTGATATTTCAAGGATTAACAGGGAATGATTTCTTTGGCAGAACAAAGCCACAGTAGCGCAATAGTCCAGTGTGTGGCAGGTTTGCAACTAAATGTCAGTGTTTCAATGTTAAGAGTGAGACATAAATGTCACTTTTTAGCCTCCATCTGAAAGTCTATTGAACGTGAGATGGGCAGCTAAAGAAGAGAAGCATTCAAATCACCGTGAATAGCTGCCTTGTGGATTCATTTCTTAGCAGCCATGCATGTAGAAGCCTATCCCCAGCAGTGGAAAATCTCACTAATCTATTCTTACCATTGCCAGCAAAATCTGGCAAGTGCCTGCATGTGCTAGATTCATTTAAAAGTGGCTTTTGACGGAGTTCAAGGACCAGGACACTGGTAGTTCAAATTAGGTTGTTTCCCAGAGCTGCCAACCAGCAGAAACTAAGAGGTGGCTCATTATGCAATCATCATAATTATATACTGACTGTAGGCAGAAACCACCTTCTAAACATAACCAACAAACCCCAGCTTGCACCACATTACCTTAGTGCCTGTGCATCTCTGCTGGCCCCACAGCACTGGCTTCGGCTGCCCTTTTCTGCTGATGCACAGCACCTTGTCCATCTCGTCATTTGCACCGCTGTCCAGTGCATGCACACAACTGCCTGCTACCCCAGCCCTCGCTCGCCAGCCAACAGCTGCAGTAGTGAAGAAAAAAAAAAAAAAAAAAAAAAGGCAATGAAAGCTAGATTAAGATGATTTTGTTGAAAGGGAGCTGCTGCACTGCTTGGATCACAGTCCAGGGCTTCTGACTCTGCAAAGACTTGCAAGCTCTTGCATTGCAGGACAACAGGGCAGGGCTTAGCCTGCACTGCTCTATTTACAGCCTCCTTTCCATGTTTTTACCCCAGCACATCCCTCATGGAAACTGCACTTGACTCACACTATCAAATGGATTAATTCCTCCTCATCCATCACCTGCCTCAAAAAAAAAAAAAAAAAAAAAAAAAAAAAAAAAAAAAAGCCACCTCTGCTAACACTCACTTGGACTACAGATTCAGATGAAAAACTTAAGTTCTAAAATACTGGAATAGAATGAACAATTTTAAAGAATGCCTGTAAACTACTGATATTCTTTTGTCCTGATGGGTAGAGGGTGCACAGCATGGTTTGGAGTTCTTCCACATCTGCTGGAGCAATCAATGCCTTTCAAAGCTCTATTCCGAGTCGTTCAGCACATAACCATGTTGTTCCCTTCTGCAGATGCATCTTCTTTACACCCTTTAGAAGCAAGCCAATTAATTATTGAAATGTAGTCAGAATGTGATGCAACAGATTTGCATTTTTTAATGTCTGAAATGCCATGCCATTAATGTTTTTTTTTTTCTTTTCCTTTTAAAGTTCTTAGGCTTCTTCCTACACCCCACACTTTCCACATCTCATGGATCTGCTCTCACTAGTTCTTGTGCTTGATTACATAGCTGGTGTGCGAGGAATGCTCTACAGCGACAGAGTGCTGACAGAAGTCTTTTCCAGCTCTGCTGTAAGTAGGAAAACATATTTTCCAGCCATAGAACCTCTTTAGAAAACTGGGCTAATCTTTGGTGCACTTTCTTCTGATTCTGCTCACCACATAATCACATTAAGATTTTTTCCCTTCCTGAGGTATCCTACATGTGATTTTAAAAATAAGCCCCAAAATGCTTTTTTTTTGCCATAAGATCCTCACAAATGCCTGGATCCAGGCTTAACAAGGCAGTAGAAAACTCCTAGGAAAGGCAAAGAAATATTTTACTTCTGTAGGTTTTACCTTACCCTATTCTTCCCAACAAACCATAGTTACCTCTATGGGACTTAAGAATCACCATTTGCCTCTACCGTCACCCCTCAGCATTTGCATACAGACTTTTAGAGTTCAAAAGTAATCCTTAGTAGTATAACTACCCTCTTATTTCTCTGAAAGTCTTCCTGTTTGTGCATCTGAACTTCTACATCACAACTTCTGTTCTCCAAATTCTTCAAAAGAAGGCTCCTCTCGACATTGTTAACAATAGTCCTGGCCTAATCAGAAGATACGAATTCCTTCCCTGTTTGGACAATCAGTGCTAGAAACACAGATTTTTAGTGCAGATATATTCAGATATGGAAACCTTGGCTTACAACCACATTCTTTAGTTATAGTACATTTTTTTAATATTGGAAAAATAAGTCACCACATAGTTCAGATTATCAGCATTCACACCGGAGAAGTATTCATGGCTGGTTATCTAGGAGATTTTGCAGCTGTATTTCATTATCTTGCTTACTGAAAGTGATACTAAAGGAACAGGTAGTAGCCTTTTCCTCTGCTGTAAAATGTTTTACCTAACCTTTTACCAGTTAGTAACTCATGAGATATCCACCAACACAACAGCAGGTTGTCCAAGAAGAAGACCGACCAAGAATAGCCTTTGGTACCTTAAAGCTTTCTTTTTCCACCCCTTCCCCCCCCTCTTTCTCTTCTCTAAAGTGTGCGTGTATGTGTGAGAGAGAGAGAGAAAAAAAAAACACCAGAGACATTAAATTATTAAAAATAAAAATAATGATTAAGAAGACAAGAGTTGGAGGTGAATGTGGTTGTTCTATGGTAAGCCCCACTTCATCTTCTGTATATGATATCACAAAGTATACATTTATGTCTTGCAGCAGAGGCCTACCTTATCTGCAAGTTTCTGGGCAGTAACTGCAGCTGATACTGCTCAGTTGCACTGCTGCTCGCAGCCAAAATCATGGCCCCAGCTGCAGAGCTAAGCCTATGGTTCACTTCTCAGAGTAATAGTAATTGTCTCATTACTTTAGTTACATCTCACTGAATTTTTCAGGGACTATGATTGCTGGAATAAAGCCAAACTTCAGGTATAGGCTCCCCCTCCTTTTTTTTTTTTTTTTTTTTTTTGGTACTTGGAAACTTGATTTGGCTTTGGCCTTTGAGACTTCGCTTGCTGTGGAGGAACAAAGCACAATGCCACACTGGGAAGAAATCCTATAAAAACTGTCAAGAGCTCAAGGCCACATCACTTGCCAGAGGCCTAATACAAAGACCTGCCACCAGGCTCTAGTCCAGCCCAAGTGCACTATGGTAAATGTGCTGCTATGACATCCAATATGAAAGTTAGGGTAAAGAAAAAATTGTACAATACTAATATTAAGGATATCCTTAAAAATTGCTCTGACACAAAGGAAATAGGAATGCTTAGAAGTTTAATCTCCACTTTCCCTAGCATGTAGGTCAAAAAGAGCTTCTTCCAGGTTTGGGTGCTCCCATACATCCCTTCACTCCATGCTCCCCTACAAATACAGTGCCAAAGTGCAAGATTTTCCACTGCTTTAACAGTATGGCTCTGGTGATTTAACAAATACTTTGCTGCGCAAGTTCAACTTTGTAATAAACATTAAATACACAGTATGATTGTTACCTTGTAAAACCTTTTCCCCCCACAAACACACGTCTTTTTATTAAGTATCAAATTGTCTCCAACATAAATTACATCCAAATTACATAAGTTTCAAGAAAGTCAGATAGTTTATGTACAATATCTGTCTTGTGTCAGGTAATACCCTTTATAATTTTAACCTATAACATAAAAAGCAAATCTATATCAGTACCAAAAAAGCATTAAAAAGGTAACAAATATATAACTTCCTAGAAATGCTTTGAGAATGCTAAAGTTAATGACAGAGGTTTTATAGTGCATTTTTTTCTCCCTCTTTACACCATTTCTCTGTTTTTGCGGATAGCACAGCAAAGAACCATGCTGAATATCATGCCGAATATCTGTAAAGAGAGCAAACTTATTAGAAATCAGACGTTGAACGCATATCCTCCTCCCACCATGAGGAAGAGTAACTGCTCTTTCTGACCCAATGGCCATACAATATTTTATTCTGCAGTTCATCTTCCCACACCTCCCAAAACAACAAACATTTATAGGGCATTTTCACCAACTTGCATCACCCTCAGTGTGCAAAAACAGATCAGCTAGAACAGATCAGCAAGACATCACTCAATCTCCCAAGAAAGCTTTGGTCTTCCTTGTATATTTGCATCAGTGTCACACTGTAGCTCCATCTGCTCTCTATGACTCTAGAGTTTATTGGCTCTAGCCAATAAACTAGCAAAAGTTTTCTTGACAGCATTTAATTCTTAATATTTCTAGGAGTCTTTAATTATTTTTAAGAATAAAGGCAAGGATCCCTGAGACAAACTGCAATTAAGAAGTGTGCAGGTAACACAGCCAATATATTTTAGCCCTTCATCTACTATCAATTCAGCTTAACCACTATTAAAATTAGAGGGAGTCAGATCCTGATCCAAATAAAGAACAGGGAGGAACAAGATGCATCACAGTCTAGGCTGCCTCTGCTTTTTTCTGCACACCCACAGTGGAGTGGGTATGCAGAATGCAGCATCAAACACTCAGATTTAGTAAGGACTTGCACTTTCAGTACATACCCTTGGCAATACAGCTACTGTACAAGTCATCTGAAAACTCACCATTATTACAGCAATACCAAGGCCAACTGCTCCAATCACATTCAATTTGGAATTAAAGACGTCATCAATGGCATCAGGGCATGACTGAAAAGAAACAGACTACTCATTAGCATTTTGGATGATGTATTTGGGCTTGCTTGTTCGAGCTCAACTCTGACAACTGATAATACACCTCTAATGAATTCTGTCTGCAGGAGAGACTCATGTGAAAGTTCTTTGAACTGGCCTTTATGTTCATGTCTTTAAAAAAAAAAAAAAAAAAAAAAAAAAAAGAAGAGTTATCTATCACCAGCTTCATTTTTACTGTAAGTTTAAATCTGTTCTTTAATATTAAGCCTTTTGCTAGCAGAGATGCATAGTGGCCAAGAAAATAATCAGGAACTTATACTGAGGCATATAAGTCTAAGAACTTAGTAGATGGTCAAATCAAGTCCTGTCCTATGTATTTCACAATCAAACCACCAAAAATTGCTGCAAACTGCATTTTTTTTTAATTTATTCCTTATCCAGTCTGCAAGGAGAAACCAAGCCTGATATTATGGAGGAAATAGAATAACAATACAGTATTTAATTTAATTAGAATATCAATATAGTAGTACTAGCTAGAAAAGCATATAGTCACACCATAATATCCTTTTAATCCTTCCTGTTTTGGATTAAGCCAAACACTTTGCAAGATAAAGTCAACAAAATAAGTTTAAAACAAACACACACCCAAAAAAAAACACTTTAGTGGAATAAAAGCAACTATGTTGGCACAATTATTTTCATGCAGTCCAACTGAGAGCACATTGCATGGCTAGGATTAAATATATTGATTGTCATTTTTCACTTGGTCAAGTAAGATTCAAAGGCACAAAGTCATCACATTAATTATTTAAATTTCTCATCCTTGAAACTCTACGTAAGAGTTTTTATTTTTGTCAGTCATGACAAAATGACACATTAATAGCCAATGAACAGATATCACCAAAACAGGTTTAGGAAAAGAAGGAAAGCACTGAACAAATCACAGAAACTTCAATCTCCTTTTCGAAGTTAGGTCAGAAAGCAGCAAGAGCTACAGGAAGAGAACAGAGAACTGTATAGTGTCTCTCATTTGTGACATACAGGCACTTTAATGGCAATATTTCAACAAAAGAATCAAAGTCAGGACACTAGCTTCACAGTAAGTTACCCAAAAAAAGAGGCCATCAGTTCCTTACCTCTCTCCCTTTCAGGAGGATATACTTCACACTAAGTTCAGACCTATTCCCACCCCCATGTGCTCAATCTCCCTCTGACCTAGGAGGTGGTGAGGGTACAGAACTATGGAAGGCAATTAGTGACAGAAGCACAGCAGTTAAGAACTCAGCTCTTCGGTGTTTTAGGTGAAGGTTTGGCCTTAAAAAAAAAAAAAAAAAAAAAAAGTCTTATTCCACCCAATTTAATGACACAGGACTGCACACTCTCAGTGCAAATTCAGTGCCCCAATCTCCTGTTAATCCACACATAAATTTCCCACGACTGGGCTGATCCAGATAGGTTGCTAAGTAATGTAATGGAAGATTTCTCCCTGGCATGTGAGAGTATATTCAGAAGCACATTCTCACTACTCTTCCGTAGATGGATATCCGGCAGAACTTTCAGTGAATTACTCAATTTACCTTTACAGCAAATGACTCGAGAAAGCTCTTCTTAGGACAGGTGTCCATGAACTGCTGCTCAAGACCTCCTGTAATACCACAAC
Source organism: Crypturellus tataupa (assembly GCA_034781795.1). NCBI lineage: Eukaryota > Metazoa > Chordata > Aves > Tinamiformes > Tinamidae > Crypturellus > Crypturellus tataupa. The sequence goes on from JAWLRI010000879.1 coordinate 1,402,925, forward strand.
AGTTCAGCTACAAGAGAAAACAAAATGAGGTTAAAATAAACAAATACCCCCACGCACACTGTACACAAGTTTGTTTGGAAGTACCACCAATTTGATTGAAACAGAACTTATTTTAGAAAGCATTTATTGCATTGAAGGACAAGATTCTGAAAGAGACAGATCTTATGCAATGGTTTGGGTCACAGCTGTGTTCTTTATAAAAGCAAAGACAAACTCCTCATGCAAGCTATACACATATGGTCCTCTAGATTAATGCCACCAAACATGAGCTTCACAGTTTTTTACTAAGTTCCTTTAGGAGAGTGCAGGATTAAAATAATCCTCTAAACAAGCACACTTTTTTCAATATATATATTTCAAAGGTTCAAAAGGGAATAATTGCTATACCGAGTTCACTAATGAAAATAAAAAAGAGAAAAATTTTCCCTGCAATTTGTTCTTAAATTTGGTTTCTTACAGTTAGTAAGGTTCTAGATTTGGACAGGGGACAGGGTATCTGAGAGCAATATGAACAAAATAACTACTTTCCAGTTCAAGAACCAAGTAGAGCAACATACTTACAGCTAACTGAAATGCTTTCAGTGTTTCCCTGGCAGTTACTTGAGACCTTTTTTCATAGGTTTCCATGTAGAATTGTTTTAGCTCTTCAATAACCTACAATGTAACAGAGAATTAGCTTCTATTTTTCTTTACTTTGCTTAATATTACTTATGGAAAACTTGTTTAGGGTGAGTCATCATTGCAAACTACAATATCCATTCTTTGGTAAAGAGAAAAAAGGGTGGACACAGAGGGTGTATAGCACTTCTTATCTGGAACAGGGGAGCTTAACAGATATACTCACCTTAAAAGACATACCTGAACAGATAAGAAATCCCTCTCCCTGTGCAGTGCTTTTAGAAGGAATTAGGAAACTAAGTCTGCCTACTGGTTACACAAAAATAATTCCTACTTATTTTGGTACCTCAGCAATAGTTGCATTCCTAAAAACCTTGACCAAAACCATTAAGTAGCACACAGTTTTTAAATAGAATCACTTGTCTTGACTGCTAAAAAAGACCATTTACTGTGAAAATCTTTTGAAAATTCATGGCAACAACAACAACAAAAAAATTGGAAAGTGTCCAATTTGGAAAATGTGGACTTAAATCCCAGAAGTGATTAGGCTTGTGAGCAGATACAACAGATCAGCTACATTTTAGATGTGAAAACATTCAACCTGCCACTGCATTAACCAGCTGAAATCTGTTAACAGAAAAGCCTCACCCAATAGCCTACCTCACTTAACAGCTCAGGTAGGTAGGTACTGCCTGGGGAAGGGGATCTCTATATGCAAAAGCATCCTGCGTCCTTCCCCAGCTATAGTCTCATTTCATATGCTTACAGACAGCTTTTGCTTTTTTCTTGCATTAATTGGCTAGAACGTATCTTCTTACCTTTCCCCCAAATTATCAGGATATCAGAGATCTTACTAGTACTGGAAGAGTTTCCAGCAGGCTGCTAAGTTTTAGTAGGCATACACTCCTGCTGACTTTAATGGAAAACTGCTCCAGATAAAGTCCAGAACAAAAGAAAAAACTGCACTGCAGTTTAACATGCAGCTTTGGGAAGAACCTTAGTATTTTAAAGCTAGGACACTGAAATGGTTAGACAAACTAGCAGATGTGTTTTGTTGAAGAAGAACATTCAGCTATTTTGGATACTTGAGACCAGAAGGTTTTAAAATTATTATTATTTATTAAAGCAACCTACCTTGTCCTTATTTGCAAATCCCCAGATTGCAGCAGCAATTTCAAGGGCAAAAATCACGAAGAGGAAGATAAAGAACTAAAAAACAAAGACCATGCTATTAATTACAACGCTAGTTCCACACAACAGCAACAGATACACTGCCAATTTGTCCAGTTACCCGCTTTTAGCATTGTGGGAACTGCCATGCAGGCAAGTTTCAGGCAAAGATCTGAAAGGAGGGCAAAAATAAGGCAACAGTACACGCTGCACTGGGTCAGCACTTCTTCCTGGGAACATCAGAAAGCCTGGATAATTTTTTCCAAGCAAAAGCCCTCGTTTTGATCAGTGGTAATTAAAGTTAATTATCTGTTACCAAAGGCTTTGAAGTTTCCCACAAGAGTAACTTGTTCTTTCCTCACATTTGTCACCCCTGTTACTCTAGGGCCTATTACTTAACCCCTAGCATGCCACCAACTGACTCAGAACTAGTGGCAACTTCTCTGTTGTGTTTCCCATAAAACAGAAACAGAAGTGTCATCTATACATTGAGCTGACTACCAAATCACTACACACTTTAAAAGGAGAGAGTCAGAACTCTAATAAGGGGTGAGAAGGTAGCATTTTGCAAGAATCATGTGAAATGACCTTCTTCCATGACAGGAAGGGAATTATTCTTTGGCCAGCTCCAGCAGTAGTTTGTTATTAACCAAGACTCTTAGTTATTCGGTTGAGTAGCTCTACCAGATTTGAGCAGATGCAGCAAACTGCACTAGCCCCTCAGCTCTGCAGGCAAGGTGGGTGCTCTCACGCAATGAACTTGGAGAGCAGTTGTCAACTGGAAGAGCCCACTCTGTGACTAGCTACACTAGAAGTTTGTTGTCTCAAAAATCAAATACCACACTTCTAGTCTCAAGGTAATCAAGGGTAAAATTCAACTGTGTTATTTTTTTTTTTAATAGCATAGCATTCAGAATTCAGGAAGTATTAATCAGTACTGTTCATTTAGTCTCATCAGTTTGTCAGTTATCATTAGTCTTACCAACACACTAGTTCTTCATTCACATACTCTGCCAGAGTCTTGTACTTAAATGTCCCGGTATATTACTAAATGTTAAGAGTCCTTATGTGTTCAAATACAACATACTCATTTGGAATCAAAATCAGAAATGGAAATTAGGTTTCATCATTTAGGGGTTTTTTGCATTATATAGGATATTTGAGTCATTAAAGAGCTAAAAATATCAGTATCTACTATTCTTTAACTGTATAACCAATATTTTCCTCCCAAATGAGCTGAAAAACACACAAAAAGCCCACAACATCAATACTTACCAGGCCAAGCATACATTGTGATTCCTGTAGTGCACCACAGCATCCCAAGAAACCAACTAACATCATGAGTGCACCAGCTCCAATTAGAATGTAAACTCCTAATGAAAATGGGAAAAAAGCATAAAAAGTTTTGTCAACGTTTAATTTTGAAAGTAAATGCATCTCAAAACTTTCAGGAAGAATCATTAATAATTAAAATTTCAAGTCATAACAGATAATATGCATACTCTTCTTCAGTCTCGCAATTCTATAAAACAGGCAAGATATATAAAGGTATCTTTAAGCCAGACTAAGATAAACTTTAGAACTGGACACAGTCAAACTTACAATCTAGTTTTAAAATGAATGTACTATAGTGAGACACCCGAAAACAGTGATTTATCAATGTATGAAGATCCTTGAAATGCAAAAGTGTCAAGAGAACATATTTTAAGAGGTATCACAATCATCTGTCAAAGCTTTGAGTATTTCTTCCCCTTGCTTTTCCATAAGGAAATACCAAATTATTCCACCAACCCTTGCAATACAAGGCTATACCTGAACTTCTAAATTGGCAGCATCTCCAAATACAAGAAATCCATCAGTCAGCCTTTCTGAAAGCAGACACCCTCCCAAACCAAACCAAATAGACTGTGCTGCCACAGCATATGGAGGGTGCAACAAAGCGTGGGTGTGGTAGGGACCAGAGGGCAACTTTTCTGGGCTGGAAGGCTATTTATGCCCAAACCTCACCTCCAAACCTTGAGCACTACCAGCTGCACAAACATTAGCCAGCAAAAGGTAGCTAGGAAAATGCAAGTGCCAAGGATAACCAGCAAGTTTTATGGGGATGGTGAACCATGAGACAAAGAAGACGAGACAGAAACAATCAGCAAAAAGTGCATAGAAATGCTGAGCTTGTTCCATCACTACAGGACAATAGAGAATGAGATCTGGCTTTGGGAGAGTCCCAAATTAATACTAGAGGAAAGCCATGCATCAGCACTAGCAAATGATATTCTCAGGATGTGAATATTAACTGCCAAAGCAAACATGCCATTAATTAAGTATATGCAAGTGATTAAGCCTTGACAGTAGGACTTTGCAGAATTCTTTTTTTTTAAATCTCAGCTTAAGTTAATTTCCATTTTGAAATAAAAGCCCATCAGAACTCCTTATTTAAAAAAAAAGTAATACAGAAAGTTTGCAATGTGTCTTGTTTCATATTTAGATATAAATGAACAGATTTTGCTATACAGTCTCCTATTCAGAACTACTATACCAGTTAGTTCTCCCATAAAAGCATTTTATGATGTCAAGCCAGTAATTCAGTAATTCCAGTCAATCTCTCTCTAAAAACAAACCTCAAACATGCAACTTCTGCAGGTGAACTCTGTTTTATAATATTGCTGTACTCAGCAAGCAGATTAAGTATCAGGTCACATAAATTTTCTGTCTTTTAGGAAGTAAGAGTTGTCTCAGACTATTCAAAATTAGACTTGCTAAACACTTAGCTCAGTTGCTAAGTTTAGCTTTCTATTCTCCTTTCAAAGTTCAGGCAGATGCGTCTGGATATGTCTGTGCCTATGAGAACCTAGTTTACTACAATACTAAATACACGACAGGTAGAACAAGCTTCCCTGTGGATAGGTAGTCTGCATGCAAAGGCACAAGTACCTCAATCTTCAAAGCCACAGCCTCCAGCAAGCCTATCTTGTGCTTCCTAACACAATTCTCTGTTAGCATAAGCCAGCCAAGGTGCCCAAGAGCTGCCATGCAAGTTACTCCTATCAACACACACTACCAGTCCCTGCTCTCCCTTCATACACCCATTAGGATGTCAGGACAGCTTATGCAACCCATAACAAGGGATAAATTTTCACAGCAGAGAGACGAGCTTAACTATGTTGCAGGCAGCTAACAAATGATGTAACACATAGGACATGGCAAATTCAGGAATTGCAATGATGTAAAGTGTGCACAAGTAATGATTTCCTAAAAATCTAAGATCAAGAACACATACATGATAAAGATACACATTTGGAATTGGCTTTATTCTTGATCATTAGAAACACTATTTAAAATCAGCTACTCCGTTTCAAAAAAAGAGCTGAGCATCTGCAGATGATAATGACAGATGGGCCTATGTTCCTCTGTCCAAGCTTAAAAGTCGTTACACTTGTAATACTTTGATCTAATTGCATCAGACTTATGCCCAGATGTTAGGACAAGGTGAAGATACGCATGTTTGTTGCCTGATTATAAGACCAGTCAAGATATCCCAGGCAAGGCTAGCCAAGTCTTACTCTTGCCTTCAAGATCATAGTCTTATCTTAAGGATTACAAAATTGAGGAATAACTTCCATATAGCTTAACTAAAGCTAAACTGATCTAGGTTGTCTGTAATAGTTGCTTATAGAGACCAAAATACTGTGCACCAATATTTCAGTATTTCTAGGAATAAAATAGCAAAGGTTAGGTTCTAAGGAATAGAAGATTGTACATATATTCCTTTTGAGACACGAGAGGATATACAGTTTGCGTAAATTAATTTAGTCATTTTAGAGAAAACAGTTCTCAATAGTCATTCATTTGTTTTACAGGGAAACTTTACTGATTCATATATGCAAGGACAGGTCAGGAAGCCACGTGCACCTTGTTTACCAAGAGGATAAGAAAACACTTATCAATACCCTTTCCAAGGAAGGCTATCCCAAAAGATCATTTGATACAGTTTCTCCTAGCACTGGTGCTCAATCACAGGGAACCTCACTGCATCCACCAAAGCGGGCTGCTCCTTGCCTTCTGCTCAAGTAAAACTACCCAGGCAATTTAGTCCTCAAGAAGAGGAGGGCTGACAAACAACATGGAAGCCAAAGCACCACCCACAGCCTGGTGCGTCTTGGTGCCAGCTCACCTGTGTAGAATGTCGTGTTGTTGGACTCCAAATCAAAGATGTTTTTGGTCTGGGAATCGAACCGAAGCCATAGTCCAATGGCAAGAACGGCGGTTCCTGCAAGCTGCAAGGACAAGTAAACCTCTTTAAATAACAGGCAAATAATACAGTTACCACTGCACTAATAACAGCCTCACAAGCAGTCACAGCAACAGCTCTGCTATTTAAAGAGGCGGTGACAGACAACAAGCCAGCATAAAAGAAGAGAAGTACTAAAACAAGAACAAACTTAACTCCGGACATAATGTATCTTGTTAACAGATCCATTTACAAAGTAAGCAATGTCATACGTGGGCAACGTCATTCCTATTTTTTCCCCAAAATACCCCAGATTTATATAACTGCACAAGTGCATGTATTTTTCACTGACTCCTCCATTCACTGTTTTAGCCTGAACAATTGCAACAGTGTCATGTGGTTAAGCCTTATGTCTTCACACTGAAGAATGGTCTTAAGGTAAGGAAGGGTGTGTTACTAGGCATTGTATCGCTAGCTAGAAGTTCTAGAGCATTAAACATATTAATAGAGTTCAGGGTACTAAGTACAGTATATAGAATAAATACTCCTGCTTACAAAACAGGATACACAAACAGGATAAGTTATCACACCAACAGGATGCAGAAAAATGCAGGCGGCTGAAATAACCCAATCGAGGAGGGAAAAAAAAAAAAAAAAAAAATCAAGTTTTAGACAATATTTCACTTTACTGTATTATTGACTGCCTATTTGCCTCGAAGGTCCTTTCAAGACAGGGGCCTGTGTCTGTGGCAAATCATTGCTCAATATGACTAGTTTCTGGATGCAACCTCTGTCAGGAGGCACCAGAGAAGTGTTGCAAGAAAGATGAAACAGCACACTTGTTAAGGTAAATGTTTGCTTTTGGGCCAACACTGAGAAGCCTGATTCTCCCCATTTAAGAAACAGAATAAAAGCTCAAAAAAATAAGGACAGAAGTACCATGCATATAGCAACAAACATTACAAATATAGTGTGATGAGAGAGAAAAAGAAATAAGCTTAAAGCTTAGAAAATATGGAGCTTTGGTTTGATTAAACATGAATGGAAAGAAAAAAAAATACCACCTTATCTTTGAGAAGGAGAGGTTCCTTCTAGAAGGGTGCAGCATTCTTGATTTGTCTCCAAGAAACTGAAAAGTACTTATTTTAAAAAGCCAGTTTTTAGTAAGAATATGGAAAGAATTCTCAGAAAATACATGTGTGTTTAGTGTGAGTGTATACTTGAGGCATCAACCTAATTCCTCTGGCTCCTCTGCTTGCCAGGGAAGCATAGGAGCCCTTTCCCTGCGTTACACGGATGTGTGCATTTACCAAGGCAGGAGAGCATATATTGTTGCCATGGATGTATTAATTCACTAGCCTTGCTCTCCAAAAATAAGGAAAGTTGGAAGACAAAGACAGGAGGAAGGGGTGTGGGAGGTTTAGGCAAGATAGGTCTTCCCAGAAAGAGGTATCTTAAAATGCTATAAACAACTCAGGCATCAGGAAGGAAAAGCAAGAGGGCAGATTCATGCAAGTAGCCAGCCATGCCCAAGAAACCAGCATTACAGGTATAACAAGCACCTGGTCTCCAAGCCCATCTCAAAGAGGTGCTGCAGAGTTAAGCCAAACCCAAACAGAGTTTTCTAGACTTATGCAAAAGACTATTAGCGTCATGCACACGTAGCCACAGGGCTGCTCACACAGAGCAAGAACAAAGCCTGCACATACCTACAGCTATCCTTGTTAAAGCCATGCTGACTAAATAACTTTTGCTGAAAAACCCTGATGTAGCACAACAGATGTATGTAACAGCATATGAAATTCAATTTACTGTGCCACAGCTATGCCCAAGGGGAAGAGGCAGGTATAGGAAGGCCCAAGGCAGAAGGAAGAGCTGCTGCTCTACCTAGCAGCCATTGGTACAGAGTCTCAAAAAAAGGAACTGCTTGATCTGGGGGAGGTAGGGAAGAGAACTTAGTACCTTTTTTCTAGCTTATACTCAAATCAACTCATATTTAAAACTCTCTTACAGTCCGAATTTCTGATGTCATTGACCTGCTTACAGCTTTTGTAAGCTGCCCGATCAGGAGCATGAGGAGAAAGGACCTACTGCTTTTCATTTAGTTAATGATTTCATGAACTGTAAAGCCAAGAGTCTCTGTGCACTTGGCTGTATACAGCTATTTCTGTAGTTTGACAGCCTTCAATGTTTTTGATCAGAGAGCTCAAAACTAAGACTTAAGAGTTGATCCCCTATAAGGCCTTTAAAGGCCACACTACTTAATTTCTGAAGAAGTTCCGATCTATACTATAAAACAATGACAACCTTGCAAGTCCAAGCCAAGCAGAAGGCTTTTTTTTCCCCTCCTCTGTCTCTCTCTCTCTGTCTCTCTCTCTCTCCCCAGAGAAAGGAGCTCAATCTCGTTAGTTATTGCTAGGAAAAGCTAGGTCCTTTTGATATGGGAGTTAACAAACACATACCATACATTTGCCTATTTTTCTACAGGCAAAAGAGGGTTTGGGTTCTCCCACCACCATGGCAGCACAAACACTAGTGCAAAAATAAGACCTCTTTCAAGATATATTGGATATAATGGATATATTTTTCTTTCCCAACTGAACAAACTGATTTTCTGCTTTGTCAGAGTCAACTAATGAGTATTTTAAAGTAGGTGTATCCACATGAAAAAAAAAATGAATCAGAGAGAGACACAGTTTTACTTTTCTGAAGCCAGCCTGTTACTTAGGTTTTGAGTGTGAAAACCTACTAAATCACAGGTTGACATGTTTTTAAGCTAGGTTAAAAAAAAAAAAAAAAAAAAAAAAAAGTGCTGTTGTAGGAAAAAATATTGGCAAGAGAACCCAAAAACCAGATCTGTTCAAACCAGCGTGTTCAAAATTTGAAGCTAAGGTGATACTACCATCTCTTAAAAAAAATAAATAAATAAAAATAAAATAAAACCACCACAAACACAAAAAAAATCGTCATAGTCCCACTCAGCGAATAAGGGAATAGCATGACCCCACAACATCTAAGTAAAGGAAAGCTTGAGCAGAAAGCTTCAGCTTCCTGACTTTTTACTCTAAATTTCAATAAACATTGCTATGCATATCCAAGCTCCCAGCTCATTTTTGCTTGACTTGTGTTAATTCTACAGCTGCAGTAGGTACTATTTTTCTTCTTGTTCAGAGTCTATCACATTTTAGTCCCATGCCAGCCTCTTGTCATTTCTCTATCACATGCAAGTTCCCCTCCATTGCCTCAGAGGAGCTACTCCTGCACGTGTCTTTCTGCCTGCTGAAAGAGGAAAATACTTTCCTGGTCCTCATCCCTTCTTTAACCAGCTCTTACCTTCACTTGTGAATCCCCCTGCACAGGACTGCAATGCATTTATTTTTATAAGCCACCTAAGGTTTCACAGATACAATGAAACAGGAAGCTTTCACAGGGAGTCATTAAATTTAGTGATATTGCATGTGTGTTTACATTAAAAAATAAAGCAAACTCTACCAAATTCTACCTGGTTCAGACCAGGAACCCTAAGTCATAAAACAGAACCCCATAAAACAGAAATATTTGGCACCACTTTAAAAAGTAGGAAAGTTAATTTTGAGTTTAAATGCTAGGCACTATTTAAAATGTTGAGATCCTTCTGACCTTCCATTGATCCTGAGGTAGCATGAAGCCTGGACAACCATAACACCTCACTTGCTGCCAATACTTCACAGCATATTACTTTTTCCATCTAGAGAACCTCCAATCCAGAAACCAAGTAGTTAGCAGGTCCTTATACATGACTAGTAGGGCTCAGGGATGGGGACCTCTAAAAGTACCAACTGGGTACCTACCAGCCCTTCCTCAATGTGAAAGCAGAAAGAGAGAAGAAACAAGAGGAGCTGTCACAAGAACTCTTGACATATAGACCAAAGCCTGTGAAAAACCTTTGCCCTGAAATCTCTATGGGTCCCAGCATTTAAGTGCATTCAAGCTAAACAAATACACAGCTTATATCAAGTCTGTTAAGTTACCTCAAAGATAAAGGAAGTCAGCATGTGGAAACATGTTTGAGTTGGTGGGAAAAAAAAAAAAAAAAAAAAAAAAAAAAAAAAAAAAAAAAAGCCATACACCACAGAAAACAAACAAAGCAACCAAAACGCCAAACAATTTAAATGCAGTCAGTTTAATACTGCATTTAACTTTTCTTGGTTCTGGGTGGTGGTGTATGTCTTCTCAAGCTCTACAGGACCATTCCTCATGTCTGTTTTAACCAGTGCATACCAAGAGCACATAGAAAAAGCTGGCATTCTCTTCATCTCGTAGTGAGGCAAGACCTTCAGCAAAATATCTGACTCAGACCTTCCAGGGCATAAAGCTGACAATAAACTTGCCTCACAGTATATTAGCAAAGCCACCCGTCCCCCCCCCCCCCACCACGAC